>PVJA010004250.1:0-87709 GCA_004027025.1 Myocastor coypus | reverse complement strand
GCAAGCTGAGGTATAGAAAAACAAAGTGAAGACAGAGCTTGTCGGGCCATGGTGGCGCACGCCTGTAGTCCCAGAACTTGGGAGGCTGAGGCAGGAGGACCAGTGTGAGTTCAAGACCAAGCTGGGCTACAAAAGTGAGCTCAAAGCCAGCCTGAACTGCATAGCAAGATCCTGTCTCAAAAACACAGAAAAAAAAAAAGGAACTCATCAATGCATTCTGAGAGGAGCAGGCCTGGCTCTGGACTTCCAAGGGGCCTCTGAGAGAGTGGGTGGCTGTCCTAAAATGCCATCTGCTGTTTGTTTTGTTCCCTTCGTCCCTCTTTTGGCTCTTCACAGTTGGGAGGCTGCCTCGTTCCTCGCCAACGCCAAGTGTCAATTTGCAACTTAAAAAGAAAAATATAGGGGCCCGGCGGGATGGCTCAGTGGTCTAAAGCGCCTGCTTGGGGAAGCTTGGGCAGCTTCAGGGAACGCGGTTCGATCCCCGGCACCACATGCTGCACCAGCCCTGCCCTTGGGGTGGGCTGAGCAGGCCATAAAAAAAAAATGAGTGAATAAACAAATAAAAGTTCTGAAACAAGAAAAAAAAAAAAAAAAAGAAAAATATAGTAAGTTTCTACATCACATTTGGCCTTAGTATTTTGTTATCTTACATCTTTTTAATGAAATCTGCATTTTTCTGCTTGAGGTTTTTGCCAATCTCACGTAATCCTATTCAATTCTATCTCTGTATATGGCGTTCATTCAGTATATGCACTTAATATTTTTCCTGAGCCCCAGGCTGTCAATAAGATCTGAGTTCTTTGGGAGACTCTGGCAGTCCAGAGGGAAGGACACTGTGCATAGATGTCACTCCAGATTTACCTACTAGGGATCTAGGACGGATTTAAATGTCTGTCACTGGCCCAGTTTGGTGGCTTCTAGTGAGACTAAGACGTGGTGGCAGTCCTCTGATACACTAAGAAACCTAATATCCATAGCAGATTATATTGAAACTACACTGACAGTTCTCTTTTCTGGATTTACTTTCAAATTTTTCTTCCTCTCATAATGTAAGAGAAATGCATATAACTCTGCAGCATTCAGAAGTCAGCACAATGTATGAATAAGAAGTTATAAAAAGATAAGAGAAAATCCATACTCTGGGGTGCCCCAAAACAAACTAAAAATATTCTTGTAGAAAAGTATCCTTTGTCAAATCTCTACTACTGGAAGTTAAATATATATGAGGTTAGCTGGGCGTGGTGGCGCACGCTTGTAATCCCAGCACTCGGGAGGCTGAGGCAGGAGGATCGGTGAGAGTTCGAGACCAGCCTGAGCTACAAAAGTGAGCTCAAGGCCAGCCTGAACTGCATAGTGAGACCCTGTCTTAAAAAAAAATAAAAAATAAAAAATAAAAAAAAAAAAATATATATATATATATATGTATATATATATATACATGAGGTTGATGTAAAAATCTCCCAATACTGTAATATGTAACAGATTTCCAAAACAAATTTGTATTGTACACTAACAACAAAATTTATGTTTCTTGGCCCAGGAATATTGCTAGTTGTTAACTTATGGTTTATGTCTAGTTGTCCCCCGAAAGCCTCATGTAGTCATGGGGCGGAGACTTCTAGAGTTTGAGACTTGATCCATGATCCCTGGGATTATGGGTTTTAGTCCTGATGGGATTATGGGTCGAAGCACTTCTGGGATTATGGGTGTAGTGTAAGTCAGGGGCTAAGGCGGAGAGCCTGAATGTAATATAAAGAGAGAAAGACTCAAGCTGTTGCTGCTGCTCTGCTGCCCTGATTGATTGGCTGCCTCTGCCACCATTTTGCTGCTGTTCTGCCACCATGAACTGGATGCTCTCCGCCCTGCTCCACTCAGCCTTGGGCCAGCCGAATATGGACTGAAACCTCTATGAACTGTGAGCCAAATAAACCTTTCCTTCCTTCATTTTGAGTGTCGGGTATTTGTCCCAGAAACTAGTAAAAAGTAACTAAGACATTAACTATTGTGAATTCTGTAATAATCACTAAATAACAAACTGGTGAGCAAGTAAAAACATACTTTGCAACTTTTTCTGATAGTGTATGATAAGGTGATTCATAAAAATATTAGATTGAGATTAAATTTAGGAGAAGAGTAGAGTGGTGACCCGATTTTGGAGGAAAAATAATGAGCAATTTTTGTGAATTTTGGTTATTGTTAGCTTATATTTTTTTTTGCTTCAATGGTTATGTTTAAAATATCCCATGACTGTATAGTTACTCAGTGATTTTGTCTCTTGCAGTGCTTTTTCCCTGAAAGTATACTTCATCCACTAATCTTAGGGCCACCATTGCTTTGATTTATTTGTGGATCTTGGCATAAGTTCCCCCATCCTTTTACCTTAAACTCGTGTGCATATCTAAATTTCCTAAGTATTTAAAAGGAAAACAATAGTTTTCAAAATGAATCTTATAAGTTTTATTCATTATTTGGAACAAACATATAAGCATTTATATTTAATGTGATTATTGATATGCTTAGATCATATTTTTCTATGTATCCTACCTAGAATTTGTTTATTTATGTTTATTTTTGCATTTAGTACAGGTTTTACAGGGTCTCACTATGTAAATTGGACTCATAGTGATTCTCCAGTTTTCAGCATCCCAAGTTCTAGGATTACAAGTACACACCACCATGCTCAGTCTCAGTAGCTGTCTCGGTGGCAGGACAGGTGTGGCATGCTGAGGATTGAACCCCAAACCCTAGACACTGTGCTCTGCCTAAGCAGGTGCTTTGGTCTGCTGAGCTATTTAGCCAGCCCTGTTTTACATTTATTTATTGACTTTTTTTCTACCAAGAATTTACTATAATTTGCTATCCTTTACATTGTTTGTATTATTCATTTTTCCCCTATGTTATAAATTACTCACTTTTTAGCTTTTGGTGGTTATGCTGACAATTTCACTATGCTAATATGTTGTTTTTTATTGGAAAGAAAGCTGCAAAAACTTAGGAATCTTTAATATTATTTTGTCCTTCCCTAAAGTGTTAGTTTCACTGCAATCTATTGTAATTCTATGTTGAACACTTATTCTTATTCCAGAAGGTCTGCACCCACTTAGGCTTGCAGTAGAGTTGCGTTTTCTTTTCTCTGTGTCCTTTGGTGCATTTTCAAGCTCCAGGCTTCATATCGTAATCTTTGCCCAAGAAAACTGTTTTTCCTTTTATATGAATCTGCTGGTGCCAAATTGTCTTTTTCTTCCAAAATTGTTTAATTTTGATTGTTATAAGGTTGTAGAGACTGCTGAGCAGAATTTTGGGGAGAAAATTGCCTTCTTTCAAACTTCTAAAGATACCATTACATAAAATACTTCTTCCACATACATTTTGCTAACAGTAATAATATCTTAGTAGTTTTCTTCAGCACATGCTATTCAAATATTTTCAGAAATGTTATTCTTGAAGGAAAATAAGATCATACTAGGTTTCAAATTATTCCTCCAAATACATTTATAGTTGCAATCCCCAACATATATTAAATCTCAACAAGGCATGCAAAGAAATGAGAGAGCTTGACTAAGATAGAGCATAGGACACAGGCATAAATAGATAAACAATACAGTATTTCTTTTTATTTTCTTAACGATAAGTAATTTGAATAAATTGTTTTTTCATAACTCCTTGGGCTTCTGGAACTTTCTCATGAATGTCATGATTTGGGTTAAACTATTTTCTGTCTTTCAGGAGCATTATTTTTTTCATCTCGTCTTTTGCTTCTGCTCCACAGTTACACAAAACTGCTGCTTTTCTCCAGTTATGACAATTACTTATCTATCCAACTATCTGTCTGTCTGTCTATCTATCTATCTATCTATCTGTCTATCTATCCTTCTTTCAGTGCACTCTTCATACTTCTACAAAGTCCTTTCTCAAGCCTTGCAGCACAAAAAATAGGTCACTTATAGTTACATGATGTTGGCCACTGTATCTCACTTATGTGGAAGTCATTGTCATCAATTACAAATTTGGGATCATGCTTTCATTTAGATTGAAGTTTGACTGTAATTACTTGAGTAAGCCTGATGTTCTATAATGGTCATTACAGTCCCTATTGTTTGCTTGCAGTAGTTTTGAAGATACTTTTATGTCCCATGTTCCTTTGGGATTTGTATTTAATTTTGTGTTTAATAGAAGAAATGGAACATAATGGAATATGTCCATATCTCTGCTGTGAGAGGACTTCTAGAAGATACTGAACATAAGCACTGCCTTTCCTCATTGTAACTTTCCAGTTTGATCAACTCATTTATCTCATTTGATGTGTTAGTATCATTTGAATGTCAAGCATTCTATGGTTGCAGGACATTTTATCAACATGACCTGTTTTCTGCGTTTGATTTTCTGAGACCACAGTCCTAGAAGTCGTCTCTCCTAGCGTCCTTAACCTATGCAATGTGCAACCACACAGCTGCAGACTCAGACTTTCTATTACTGAGTTCCAAATATACACCTCTTAAAACTACTTCTCAAGCACAAATGTCTTTCATCTGCTGATCTACCCACTTAAATATATATATATATATATATATATATATATATATATATATATATATATCATAGGTATTTTAGATCCAAAATGGTCATAATAAAGTGAACTTTTGCATCTTTTTTTATACATCTTTGTAAGTCTGTTATTCTTGTACTCTGTCTTACATCAGTAAACAGTATCTCATACTCTTTATCCAATTCTTCAAATGATGAAAAAACTTGATCTTTGACCTTTTACCTTTTTGCCATCTTATGGAGCCCAGCTTACTTTTCAGCTCAAGTTCTGAAATCTCGCTGGAATATACAGCTCCCATCTTTCTGAGCATGCCCATGACTTTATATTTCCAACTCTTTCTTGAATTATTGCTATAGCTGTAAAAGCTTCTGAACTTGATTTCCTGCCACTTCTCCTCTCTTAGGAACTAAAGGAATCTTTTTAAATGCAAATATTTTTTTCTCAATATCCTGTTTAATTTTTTCCTATGGTTTCCATTAAACATTGTTAAAGAAACAAAATCGTGATCCAAGCCACGCTGCCTGGCCTACTTTCCCTTCTGTTTCAAAGCCTGCCTCGCTGTCACACTTAGTTCTATGCATTCATTCTCTTCCTGTCTCCCTGGGGCTCAGTGATCCCTGCCCTGCAGCACCTTTGCACTTGCTCTTCTTTCCACCTTGAAGTCCCCATCATCCTACCTACCGTCTTGGAGCTACCTCCAGGTACACATCCCAGCCTCGGCGGGAATGGTCCTGCCTCTGGAGAACTCGCTTGTCCTTGTACAACCACCCTGAAGTGGAGTTGCAGAAAAAATAATGAAACCACACTTGTAATAATTACCAGCTGTGCTGCATGTCCTACCTTTATATGCAGTACTATATCTTGTCATAATTTAGGGATTATTTGATATGGGGAGCTTAAAGCTTATTTCCTCCACAAATTAGATTAGCTCCATGAATGAGAGGTCTTCTAATCGGCTATGCCATTATATTTCTGCACCCAGACTTCTGTGGGAAAGAAATAAAGCACTCATTACCAACCTACTATAAATGCATCTAGTATGGTGAATTTCAATCTACCAACTAGATATGAATGAATGTGAGCTGGGGTAGAAAGGCACACAGTGGATTGTAGAATATGCTGAAAACAAGCCTGCTATCACCTGCATTGCAAGTTGTTACAAATCTACGATGCTAGAGCCAGAATCATCCTCTTTTTCATAGTCTGAATTTATCTTCTTAAAAATCCATGACACATGAACTATTTAATGATAAATCTGGCTGAAGACTATTTCATTTCATTAATTATTGTATGTCCATTTTTCTGGCAACCATTTCAAACTTTTGTCATAGAAATATTTGCACTTTTGATGAATCTAAGTATCCAAAAATTCAAATTATTAATATTACAATGCATTTGATTTTTCCTGTTTTTTATTACTTTTCCCCTTTTTAGTACTTTTAATAAGAAATAGCAATGTATAACAACATAACAGCTTCAAAACATATTAGTAGTACATTTCAATATTTGATACAATGCATATTGTTGTCCTCCTATTAGTTATATAGAGCCTATGGTGTAGGTGTTATAATTTTTCAAATCATTACTGGTACAACCAAACTTCTTCTCATTGAACTAAAAGAAAGCAGCTGTGTATATAATCCAATGTCCAATAATCATAGTGGGTTATTGGTAAAACTGGTAATGTTAGAGGCTATTGATTTAAGCCTTCTACAGCTCATCATTCTAATCTAGCTTTCTGTTTTCTGCCTTGTAGTTAAACTTTTCTCCTGGGTGGTTAAGGGCAAGTTTAAGCATGACCTACATAGCAAAACATTGTATCTCTCACGGTCAGTCAGATCCCCTCAGGATTTACTATTAAACCATGTACAGTGCTTTGTAGAACTGTTGTCAGTGTCAGCCATCTGGATGAGTCATGGCCATTACTTGACCATTTTGCTCTCTGTGAAAGCATGAGCGAATGTTTTCTAAGTGACAGTCCTTTGGCACACTGTGTATCTTCAGTTGCTTTCTTCTGTAGCCCCACAATCTCCTTGAACAGGAAATTTGGGAAACCACTGAGTTATAGGATGTTATAGCACAGGTTCTCTTATGTCCTGAGTCCTCACTGACCTTGAAGGACTAGGGCCAAAATATTGGCTATCCTTGTAGCCCTTCTTTTTCTCTAATTTTTTTGGTCTGTAAACTTATATTCTTTTTTTTTTTTTTTTTTTTGTCTTTTTTTTGAGACAAGGTCTCTTTCTTAACCCACCAGAAGAAAAGCTTAGTGATACTATTACTCTATAAAATAGTTACTTGAGCATAACATCACTACCTTTCTGAGTATAAAACATCTTAACTTGGGATTAGTTAGATTTATTGACAATCTCTATATAATTGGCTTCATCAAGTGAACGAAGCATAGTATATATAAATATATAAAATACACAAGTAGGGCCAAAGAGATAGCTTGGTGGTCTAAGCACCTGCTTTGCAAGAGCAAGGACCTGGGTTCCATCTATGGAACTACATGCCATGCTAGCCCCATGCCAGGCCAGCCATCAAAACCCAGGGTGGTGGTGCATACCTATAATCTCAGAGCTGGGGAGGCTGAGACAGGAGGATCATTATGAATCTGAACTGTGTACTGAGACCCTGTACCAAACAGACAAACAGTAAGTAAGTGCATAACATATGAATAAATATGATTTATTTTGTATAATGTAACTTCTAGTTAACACTTTAACACAGGGAGAGGCATGATACAACTAAATTTATTTTAACTTAATGTTCATTTATCCACAACACTAGTTAAACTCAAGCTTACCTCATGTATTTCTGTGAGTAGAATCCATTACAAATCCCTCATTTAATATAAGACAAGGAGAAATGGCAAACAAACACAAATCATTGATATGTAACTAAATGGAAAGATTTCCTGCTAAGAAAGCCAAGGATTGATCTACATTAAAAATGTGATTTATTCCAGAAAGACAATAATTAAGCAGTAGTCAACAGTTAAGACATTTTAATAGTATCTTTCTAACAGCCCCAGGTGCATTAAAGGACTAAAGTCTGGGCCTGAGAAAAGATTCAATAATTAAACAAAAATCCTTTTTCTTCCTGCTGAGAAGCTACCAAATGTTTCCTAATATAGCTATCAGATGAAACAGATACACAGTGACACATAGAAATACTTTCTGGGATCTAAGCCCCAGATCCCAGAAACTAGCTATTTGATAAATTCAAAAGGCTAGAAGAGTTTTGGATATTTCAGTGATTTTCAGGTAATGAAAATGAATGAATAATATATCAGGCCAGCGAGATAGCTCAGTGGACGAAAGGCCATTTTGAGAAGCACTAGGACCAGGATTTGTTTCCTGGCCCCACATTCTGCACCAGCTCTGCCCCCAATCTGGGCATTGTGGGGCAAACCTGTAATCCTGGGGTTGGGGGAGGCTGACAACAGGATCACTGCAAGTCCGAGCTGTGCACTGAGACCCTGCACCAAATACATAAACAAATAAATAATAATATATAGTATATTAGGAGAGTTGTCTCAAGTCCCAGTTTACTCGTATGGGGAATACCACAGAGGCAGAGAGAAAAGCTCCCTGCCTTGAAGGTGTTCCACCTGGGTCGAGGGGAGGAGAATCAAAGCCAATGAAGCATTGAGCGCGGCTTCCCTGGTAGTACTATATAATGACTGAAGCGTCTCAGTTACGCTTCTCTTGTTGCTGGGACAAACACCTGACACCCAAAATGAATGAAGGAAAGATTTATTTAGCTCACAGTTCTGGAGGTTTTAGTCCATATTCAGCTGGCTCCAAGGCAGAGAGGGACACATGTTAGAAAACAACCTTTCGTGGCAACGGCAAAGACCAAGAGCACCAAGCGGGGAGTAGCAGCAGCTCAAGCAGCTACCTTCTCTTCCTTACAGTGAAATGCAGATCACCTGGCCCAGGGTATGTGCAGCACCCACACCCACAACAATCAATTGCAAATTCCAGAAGCTGCCCCACGACTGCATGAGGCTCTGGAGGACACCTGTATACCTCCCATAACAGAGAGGAAGCTGAGTGATCATAGGCTCTCTTCCCGCGAGCACTGTCAGAGCTCTGCGTGTGCGTGTGTGTCCGCACGCATGCGTGCATGGGTGCATTGTGTGTGTGTGTGTGTGTGTGTGTGTGCGTGCGTATGTGCATGTGTGCCCACGTACACTGCCAGAGGCACCCACTACTCACTGACACAGGCTAGAACTAGAGAGACATTCAGAAAATCGACCTGATGTCCTTAATTCCCATGGGCTGCAGGGCTGCAAAGACACATTTGTACCTAGTTACCTGCTAATACTAAGTGCACAATAACAGTGATAGCAGAACTAACAACGAACAGTTTAATGTGCGAGCCGTGCAGATGAAGCATTGTAACTCTGTGCTCCGTTTCACTTTAAACAGGTGGAACTCAAAGGCAAACGGCCAGCCTGCATCACCGGTGGGAGCAGAGGAGCCAGGCTGCGCCAGAGTCCCCCATCCTTCCCGCTCTGTCTCTATCCGCACAAAGTCAAGACGCGCCGCAATGGTGTAATCCCTGCTATCTAGCATGGAAACAGCACCCAGTACTGAGTATGCAGTTTAAAAACAGACCGTAAGCACACAGTCAACAGCAGTCCCCAACCCACACAATTCGTTGTATCCCTCTACCTCCTTCATGGGCACGTATCCTCTCCACTCGGCCAAGCAGAGGTAAGGGGTGGGGTGTGGTGGGAGGAGCTTGGATTCTAGAATCAATGAGCCTCCCCTCCCAGCTTGCCTTGTGACTTCTGTTGAACCACATGACTTGTCCCGAATCAGCTATTGGAGATGCCTGTCTTTCCCGGGATAGGCTTACAAAACCAACCCTGCCTGGCTATTGATAGGATGAACCGTGATGATGTGGATGTCCAGAAAGAATATACACCTTCTATTTAGTATTATAGTTGCTGTAGATCTCCAGATAGAGAGAGGCTCACTTGTATTCTGTTGCACTCCTTTAGTAAATAGAATTACAGTGATTGAGCAATTATAAGTTTACTTCATTCTATCTTGATTTAGAGGTTCACCCAAGACCCTTATCTTTAAAGTACTTGGGAAGATCCACCACCGTCGAAATGACAAAAGCCTAAAATCTTTGGTTTGGAAAACAAACTTAGTACAGAACATACCTTAATCTGATTATTGGCCAAGGATCAAAAAAAAAATTACTTCTATTCCAAGGGCTTATGACCCTGAGAAGGCTGAGGAGCTCTTGTCACAATGAGCAAATTTAAAACTAAATTACAGGTCAGCGCTGATAAAAGTGTGTACTCACATTTGCTTCCTTAAAAGTGAGACATGCCTCCCTCCCACTAGTGACTTTCTCAACTTGAAATAGCAAAATGTGCAGTTGTGTCCAAAAAAGAAAAGCTGGACACTTCGGCTCTGTGTGGCACAAATTATGAGGAAGAGCACACAATAAAAGGGGCCATGATGTCTGCCCCTGGGGTACAGGGTGTCTTGAGGCATAGGGTCTTTGGTGAACCTCTAAACAAAAGGTCAATCATCTCTTCTAAGCCAGAGTAAAGACTGGCTGGATATAAGGAAAAAGAAATGCAAAACAAGACCAGCATTATTAATAAGCATCAAGGTAAACCAGAATCCCAATCTGTTACAGGAGCCATAGCAAGACGTGATGTTGGATACAGTAGTGTTATAGAGAAGATGCCTCATGCTTCCAAGAATACCATCCAAATTTCATAAAGAAAATCAGGCTCCAAATTTTGAAAGCTGACCAAGCAGGAATTAGAAAGAGGAACTGCAAATTTTAAGTGATGAGTTATTGCAAAATCTGACTAGCAAAGTGAAGGTGTACAGTGAGTCTGTCAGAGCGCTAGTTTTGTCAGATATGCATAGACCCTAAGTAGGCTAGCCAGTTACATAACTGGAAACAGTGCAACCAAACCCAACTTTGCATTTTTTCTCGTTTTATATTTTAGTTCACCATAAGCTGTCTCCACCCTTGACTTTTTGCTCGCATGACTTACTTTCCTAATGTGACAGAAGATTGTAAGCTGCCTATGAAAAAGGTTATAATGCTTTGATCTAGCTAGCAGCGTCTAGAGCAGGACTTCGGAAGGAGTTCTGTGGAAAAGTGGTGACGCAAGACTTACGTCATCCTTGTGCACCATGTCACTGTGCTCTCACTCTTGCGAATATTCTCGTCTTGCTCAATGTATTTTCACTCTTCGGCGGTCATTATAATGTGGACAGAGATAGAATTCACAGTGCCTTCCTGGTAAGTGTGCAACTCTGAGTTCAGTTCCTGGGACCAACATTAAAAAAAAAAAAAAAAAAAAAAAAAGATATGAACAGAGGTCTTGGGAAAATGTCACTCTGGTAAATTTATGTGTCTCCGTTCTCTGTTATGATTCATTTTCCAAATAAATCAATTTCTAAACATTGGTTCTCTTAGAAGTTAAGCGGGCATTCCCTCGTTAAATTTACATTTTTCTGTCAGCACTGAAACACAGAAATAGGAAGGAGAAATGGAGCTAGTGTCTGTGTCTGTATTGGGTCTCAATTCTCTTGGGCTAAGTTAAATTGTTGGCTGTGGAAAAAAGGTCACTGGGTAAACAATGCAAAATGAAGCAAGGAACATGTAAGAAGAATACAATTAGTAAAAGTGGTCAATGCCCCATTAATTCTTTTCCTATCGCCCATGCAGGATGCAGGCCACCGGATATGGTGGATTTGAAGGTGGTCAATGTGCAGAACCCAGCTCAACTGGGTCTGCCTGGTGCTGCCTGCTGTGGAAGGATTGTAGCCGACTGCATAAAAGGAGAACTGGAGCAAGGGAAGGTGGCGCTTTCAGTTCCCCTGGAGGACTCATCTCGCTGGCTTTCCTGACATGGACTCAGCACTGCTCCTGTCAGAGGAGCTCGGGTCCTCACTCTCCCTGAGGATGGCTGTGGCACTTTGAGAAGAGCTGTGGTTCTTGTGTTCAGCGTCACTTTCTAGCTCCAGTGCAGCTTTCTCGGCCTGCAACAATCTCCTTTACTGTCCAACACCTCTCACATATGTTATCACACATCATCCCCGCACAAGAGGTGAATTATATGTTGTGATCACCCTTTTGAATACAAAGAACCTGAGTAAAACTTGCTGTCAAAACAGCAGACCTTTGTTTTTGCTTTGAATGTTCAATGATTCTCATTTACTATGATGGAAATCAGTTTTACTTGAGCTTAGGATGGATCTTGGAACACCCCAAAATAGTTACGTGTATGTTCAGAAAAATAGATGTCCCTTACACCGTTGGTGGGCTACTAGCATAAGTTACTGTTCTGTAATATTTATTAAAGAAAACTGTGAGCTCTTGCTGGTAGGTCTCAGTGCTTCGACCTCACCATGGCTGACAGTCACAGAATCTGGTTTTCTGACATCAGTGGGTCTAAGTTGTTTCAAAAAAGAATTTTCATAGCATTTGTGTACTTCACAGCCAAATTTTCATATTCCCTTATGTCAGCAGGTCTCAACCTGTGGGTCACAACCCCCGGCAGGGGTCAAATGACCAAAACACAGGAGTGGCCTAAAGCCAATCCAAATCATAACTGTAGGAAAATTACAGTTTTGAAGTAGCCACCAAAATTATTTTCTGGTTTGGGGTCACCACAACATGAGGAACTGTATTGTGGGGTCACAGCATTATAAAGATTGAGAACTACTGCCTTATGTGGATCTTAATCTAGATTTAAATAGCATTTATAAATGAGAATTTACTCTTTATTATTTTGGGGAAGGGTCTACAGGGTGTTCAGGGTCTCACTACTAGATGGGAGTCATAGTAATATGCCTGTTTACAGCCTCCCAAGAGCTGGGATTACGGGCATGCACAACCACACCCAGTACACCCAGGTGGGGCCAGCACAGCATGAATGAGTATTTTGTATCTGACTATACTGAGTTATATTCTGAACAGATAGATACAGATTTTGAAATAAACAATTCCACCCAAATAATGAAGCTGAGATTGTGACCCTTATACAAGGCTTCACAGATAAATTAGAACATAGAAAACTGCCCCAATTTCCCATCAGTCTTACATGAGACATCTAAAAATAACAAGTGGTGGAGCCCTCGAGATGGCTCAGTGGTCTAAAGTGCCTGCTTAGGCAAGCTTAGGCAGGTGCGAGGGACCAAGGTTCGATCCCCAGCACCACAGCGCCCCCCCATCAGCCCCGCCCCCAAGGCAGGCTGAGCTGAATGGAAAAAAAACAAAACAGAATACACGAAACATATCCAGTGGTAGCTGTTACAGGGCTGCTCACCTTTATCTGTGCTGGGTATAAGCACATTATTTTAACGGCGCAAGTGTGGGAAGGAGGCAGATGTTAGTGACCTTGCGCAAGCAAGGCGGGCACCACGGCCTCCGGTTTGCGCTCCACGCTTCAGTTACTCGGCTGTGCTCGAGCAACTGCATTTTTCTCTACTTCTTCAATTATCATGTGTTGACAGAGCAGTGGCCAGCACCTAGGCACCGTGCTACCCACTTGGAATAAAGCTTCTTGTCCTTGGGGGCAGGGGAGATACTCAGCGGCAGGAGGGCCTGCCTGGCAAATGCAAGGTCCATGGTTCGATCCCTGGTACTGCTAAATAAATAAATAAATTGTTGTTCTCAAGAAGTTTGACTTGAAATTGATGAATAGGAAGACACCGCAACAGCAAGTAATGCATGGGCTTAAGTAATAAATACAGCTACATTTAAAAGTATTACTTAAAAAAAATTAAAAAATAAAAGTATTATTTCAGAATATTAATTTAAATACTATTGAGCTATGGAAGATGTGCTCATGTCCTAGTTTGGTTTGTGTATCAAAATAAATTGCATGAAGTACAGATGAAATCTGATAATTATCTGGAAAACTATGATATTCTTCAGGCAAAAAGAAAAACGAAATAAAGCATGATAGTCTGGATGATGTGATTCTTTTGAGCATGGAGAATTTTGTGTCGTTCTTTCTCCTGTACTGTGTTCAACACAAAGAAGTTATGATTCTGCCGGGGCAAGGCCAAGGAAACTATGCCAGCTTCTGGTGCACTGGCAGTGCCTACAGGCAGAGCAGGTGCCCTGACCTACCTCGGCTCAGTCCCTTCCTTTAGGACTCTGACTCCAGTTCCACTTGTAGGGAGGAAGACCGGCTCTTGTCCTGTCCACCAGAAAAATTACTTTGTAGCTTTAAACCTATTGCTATTCTAATTTTGGAGGTGCTTACTTGTAAACCCCGATGGCTTCAGAGAGTGAGATAGGAGCTCTATGAGCTGTGATGAGAAAAATGACAGCAAGCTGGCCAAGCATAGTCCAACCCTAGATGGGAGCAGAACGAGAGCACCTGTAGACTGCCTGCCATCTTGGGGCGGGGGGTTGTTTGCTTTGACTGAAATATAAGTCTTTGGCATTTGTCTTCATCTGGCTAGGGCGCAGGGGAACGTGACAGATAGAGGGGAACTCGCCAGGCATCAGCGTGTGCACGTGGGACACACATATGAGAATGGAACTCCAGGATCCCAAGTGACAGATGAATGCAAAGCATGACCACAGACGCAGAGCAGCAGCAGTACTCGGCCCGGTACCAAGACCAGCGCAGGGCCTGACGTGAGGGGCAGGATTTCAAAACCCAGCATCCACGGCTGTCATCCCAGGGCCATGTAACTTGTTTCTGAGGGCTTCTGCTTTGGAATTCTCTACTCTATTACTTCACATTAATCTTTCAACCAGGTCCCCTTCAAATTCTGTGTATTTAATTTACCATTGGCTTCACTTGCCACCGGGCCTATTCATACACTTGCCACAGAGGCTGGGGAGATAGCTCCGTGGCACAAGCACCTGCCTGGCAAGTGCAAAGTTGTGAGTTCAAACCCCGTGCCCCCCCCCCCAAAAAAAGACAAGAATACACTTGCCACAGAGGCTTTTCTGGGCCAAATTCTTACCTGGGACTTCCAGGCAAATGTATTGTCCACTCAGTTACCTATTCAGAAAGAAGGTGAGAATTTAAATATAGAGGCCATAGTGCACAAGAAAAGGTTAAATATTTTAGGTTTTGGACCCTGGCTCAGGCAAAATATTCCTCAAGGAATTGCATCCAGAGTCTAATGAATTGAGGAACAGGAGCATAATCTAATTGCTCCACAGGTTAAACTAGTTTTGTGTTACCTATGGGATGAACAGAATGTGTATCTAGGCTTAAAGCTTGAACTGTGACTTGGCCCACATTAGGACTTGCTTGGCAGGAGTTGGGGAGAGGCCTGGATGCACGAAAGTGGGTGTGCAGGGCCTGAGAGGCACCATGTCATGTCCTCCACAGAAGGATGAGCAGCCAGGGGCCAGTGACACAGTGCTTATCAGAGCCTGATATAGAAAAAGCCTTCCTCTTATATTTACATTTTTTGTATACAGCATTATTATTTAAACTTACGTGAAAGGCACACTGTAACAGCATTGTGCAAATTAATAAACAATAATTTGAAATACCCCTTGTATTGGAGTTTAAGCACATTTTATTTATTCCCATGGCTGCTTTTATTTTCCTTAACTATGTAATAGTGTATGGCTTTGTGCAATTTTTTAAAATTTATGCCTTCCTTTGTTTTATTTTGTTTTTGCAGGTATGCATGCATGTACATATATATTAAAACATTTTTCTTCCACTAAACAAACTGTTACCAATATTTCCAAATTTTTACATAATCTTCATACGTGATAACTTTCTATTACTTCCATGACAAATCATCAGAACTCTAGGGCATCATCCAGAGTAGCCAGTAGGTCAGAATTCTACAGGGAGCTTTTATGTCCAACTCACAATTCAGGAATTCATGGAGACAAGGGGTGATAGCCTCCCTGGAGGCTCTATGGAAAAATTATCGACTGAGCCTCAGAGCTTTTTTTTTTTTTTTTTCAGTACCAGGGATTGAACTCAGGACCCTGTGCTTGCCAGGCAAGTGCTTAATCTACTGAGCTATCTCCCTGGCCCCTCTTCAGATCCTTGACAACTGCTGGCATAGAGCTTATCTTTCATTGTAGAGACCTCTCTACTTCTCCTGTGGAGTCCCCTGAGCTCATACCCAGCAATGCCACCACAAATCCTCATCGCAAAGGGATCATTATGACTTCCTGTCCTGCGAATGGTCTGCAGATTTTCGTCCGCAGCATTGCTCCTGCTTCAGGTGGACAAAGGTCTCCAGTGTACACCAGGTTGGTTCTTTCTGGATATGAGACTAGATCCCTGTTCCAGTAGTCTCCTTTAAGAGCGCACAATGGCTTTTGCTCTCTGGGTTACCATTCTATCCATAGACTGAGAGTGGATTTCTCTGCAGGGGCACTGTTCACCACAAATATGTCATCTAAAATTCTTCACTTTGACATTAGAGCATAGTTTGGTAAGCCATTATTATATCTATAAATTTTTTTGTGGTTGTATATGGATTTAATTCTTTTATCTGTTTAAGTGTAAATGAAATTTTCTTAACAAGAGCTCTTGAATTATTTCCTTTAATGAATTATTAAGAAATTGGGATCACAGTTTTATGAAACCTAGGCTCTTATAGTTTATTGCTATACTAAGTCATAAGCAGTACATGATAATTTATAACGCCAGCTCTAGCAGTCACCCACGGTCATTCCTGAGTCACCAGAACTGAGTATGGACATCTTTCGGATGTTCCTTGGAAGTCTAAAATTGCTACACACTGTGAAAATGTTACGACACATACGTTGCACTTTCTGTGACTGCCTGAGAAGAACAGTGTTTCCAACATAACTTCCTAGGAATCATTAGCTACTAGATGCTTAATATAAGCTGCATACAATTAAAGAAATTAACTGTATGTGGTATTTGGAGACAGTGTTTTAATACGCTGTTACTGTATTTTAGCTTAGTGTTTTTCAGTACACCTGATATCTTTTTATACTGTTTAAATTTGTAATATTTTTCTTTAATGTTTTTAATTCACATTTAAAGAATTTACCATTTCTTTACACATTTCAGCATATTTAATGTTCCAAGCTGTCTTACAGTAGCACAGTGATACCTGAATCTGCTTCTCTAGAGCTGCTTTGTGTGCTAGGCACATCTCAGCAGAGGGCAGCATTGTGAATGTATTCTTCTCTGTGGATCTGTCCTGCAACCGCAGAACACAGAATGTCCTGAAATCTTGCCCTTCACACCCAGAGAAGCAAGAGAACAGCATGTACTCTTGCATCTCTATGGAAACAGAAATGTATTTGCTTCTGATCGATCTTCCGGGAGACTGCAGAATCTCTGAAATGAAACGAGTGCTCTTCTCTTTCAGGCAATGATTGTGGTGAGTACAGTCAAGAGTGTACAGAGTATACCATGGTTGGCTCCTGCCCACTTCCTTACCTCTCTGAATCCTTCCCCCTACTCTGAAGAGTCTGGCACTATTTCACTCTTCTATTTATTTGTAGTTGGAGTTTTTCTTTTTGGAGGGGACCGGGGTTTGAACTCACAACCTTGCACTTGCCAGGCAGGCACTTGTGCCATGGAGCTATCTCCCCAGCTCCCTAGCTGGGTTCTCAATGAGAGAAATCATGCAACATGCAATGCTCTGCACCTGTCCTATTTCACTTAACGTTATGTTCTTAAGATCTGTCCATTTTTCTACAAACGATTTAAGTTTCGTATTCTTTATGGCTGAGTAAGGCTTCTTCGTTTATATAGTACGTGGTCTCACCTGTTGCCAGGTTACCCCATCGATCTTCGAGTTTAGCCATTGGGAATTGTGCTGCGACACACAGGGGTGTGGATGCATTGTTACAGCATAGTGTCTTGAATCGATATGACCTAGAGATTTGTTTAATGTTTGTAGTTGTTTTTATAATAAAGTTGAGATGATTTCCATGGTTCGTGAGACCTTTTTGTGTTGTTGCCCCAAGCAAAATACTGTCAGATATTGTCTGGGCAGAACCAGTGTTTTGCCCCTGTGCCTGGAGCCTTAGTTTCACAGGCGCTGCACGTCCTTGTGAGACTCTTGTCCAGCCTAGGACCAATTGTGGCATCATATCTTTATTTGCATATGCAACAGTACAGCATGCGTTCATTAAAGAGAGGTAGCTCAGAGGTCTAAGCACCTCCATAGGCAATTACAATGACTGGGGTTTGATCCCGGCACTACATGCCATGCTGACCTTCCCCCTCCCCCCCCCACCCCCAGGCATGCTAAACCTGTCACTGGGACTAGGTGTGGTGACACATGCCTGCAATGCCAATCCTGGGCAGGCTGAAAACAGAAGGATCACTGAGAGTCTGTATAGTGAGACCTGCACCAAATACATAAAACACACATACACACACATTCATACACATATGCACTGAAATAATACTGAAGTGAGTAATCTGCTTAGTAAATTGATAGTATTTCTAATGTACAAATCACATAATCCTTCAAACTTACTTAATTTCAACATATTTTTCAGTAAACACTGTTACTTTTTTTCTTTCACTGATTTTGTTGAATTAATCTAACAAGTGTGCAAACATCTTTGAATTTCTGATAGACCCACACTGACGGAGCTATAGCTTCCTCGGTGGAGTAAAGGTCAAGAAAGGGCAGGCACAGCATGTCGGGATCAAACCCCCGGGCCTCAGGAGATACTTTAATCCACTGAGCTACTGGGCCAGCCTGCATTTGTTTTGTTGAAGAATCACGAGAATCGCTCACATTACCTGTCCAGCTGATGAGACTTACAGAGACAGAAACACATAGGTCTTAACAGCTCAAGCTCCAGAATCACACATGCTGGGTTCAAGGTGAGAAGCTCTTCAACTCATGTAGGCTGTCTCAGCTGTAAAAAATAAGTTGTCTTCACTTGAATAAATTGCGTAGATAATATTGCTAAACAGAGATAGACTCCTGAATTCATTAATCTTGATTTTCCATAAAGTATTTAAAAGACCATTTTTAGTAATTATAGCATGCTATTTTGTTCACTGTTGCTCATGTACTTTCAGGCAGTGAAGTATAAATTCTTGTGCTTATTTCCAAATTTTTAAAATTTTCTGTTTTTAAGATTATCCCTAACCTTTATTCATTAATTAACATGTACTAAACATTTGCCTCATGCGTAGCTCTGTAACAGATATAGAACTACATATATATATATATATATATATATATATATATATATACATATCTATACTAACATCCATGTATGAATTATCTATCTATCTATCTGTCTATCTTCTATCTATCCATTTATAGTCTTCCTTATAGGTCTTTCATAAAGCTAACGAGAGGCACTGTTTTTCCAGAGCAGAAGGATTTCTTCCCTCCTTACATATTTTCTCACCTAACACATTTGTTAGTATTAGCGTTATTTCATGCTTAATAATAACAATTTTGGGGAGGTAAAAACAGAAACATTATGGTGTTTCAATCTGAATTTTCCTAATGTTAAAGATTATATATATATATATATATATATATATATATATATATATATATATATGTTAGCTTTAATAATAAACTTTGTTGACTTCCTAAAAAGAAAATAGTAAAATATAAAATAGTTCAGATCCATGCTTGACTTTATATATTTGTTTCCATTAAAAAGTTGCACATATACACTTGGAAAAGACTTTTAAATTAGCCTAATTATATATTTTTGTAACAGCAATAACCATTGTTCTTACATACAATTTAAGCAACAATGATAAGGAGAACGTTGAAAATACATAGGATTGAAGCTTTACATATTAGTCTAAATTCTCAAATTATTTATCTATTTTATTATTTCCATTTCATCAAAAAGGAAACAGTGTTTCTAGGATATGAAATAGCAATTTGACACTTCTAGCAGGGTTCCGATTCTGTATTTGAATCCAGACGTGGTAATCAGCAAACACCTTTCTTTTCCCAGAAATTACATGATTTTTTTTTTTTACTTTTAGGACTAAAGCAGTCCATATTTTTGTGACAGAGATGCAATTCAAAGGAAAACAGAGCAACAGAGACATGCTTAAAAAATGAATCACAATAGAAAGGACCAATATTACTACAGTTACTACACACAGCCAATTTCTTCCAAAATGATACCTGGCTTGTTATTCAGCAGCAAATAACATGTCCAAACCACACACACACACACACACACACACACACACACACACACACACACACACACACACACACAGTTTTTGATTGACTCAAGTAGAAATTAAAATAGATCATGGCCAAACATTCTTTTCCCCTGAATGCTAGTCTTTAAACGTAGGCCCCAAGTTAATTAGAAAGGAAAACCCAAAGTGATCACCCGAAAACAACCTCCAATCCTAAGGCAGAGTCTACAAACGCCAGCTCAGGGGTTACATTCTCAATTAAACAAGTAAAAACAAACCTGTGGTCGGGCTCTCGAAGTGGCTGTTTCTAAGAGTATTGAAGCCTGCCTTAACTGTCGCTCCACTGTGCATCTTCATGGGTTACACTCGGCCTTACTTTCCTGAAAGGGTGTGGTTTGCTTTCCTCTCAGTGTATCAGGGAACCTTCTCTCTGGAACTTTTCTCTTTCTTTTATTTTGTCTTCTTCCTCCCTTTTTGCTGTGCTCTTTCGTCCTTCCCTAATATTTGCCTTGTACCAACATAACCTTCCACACCATTGTGTATTTCGTCATCAGAATCATAGCAACAACACAGACAATGCCCGTGTTTACTGAATATTTCTCTTGCGCAGGCATTTTTTGTTGCCCTTTGCATGGCTTGTGTGAACCATCAGTCAGAGCACCCCATAAGGAAGCGGCACTGTGGGAGCACAGTGCTCATTGTGGATATCTGCCTTTTGTTCATCCCATGCATTGCATGGAGACTTTTCTCAGAATCTCTCTCTCTCTCTCTCTCTCTCTCTCTCTCTCTCTCTCTCTCTCTCTCTCTCTCTCTTTCTCTCTATCTCTCTTTCTCCCTCTCTCCATTCTACTTTTGTGTCTTCTCTCCTCCTCATCTGCTTTATCAGGTATTTAGCCATCTCCTTCTAAATATGACTTCTCGTGCTGCTGTAAAAATTGTATAGATCTCAGTAAAACTATTTTCATAGGCTTGTCTTCATTCCAAATGTCTCATTATAATTTGTAAGCCACCAATTTTCTGTGCGGTGCACACACCCAGTATAAAAAAGGACTGACTTTCTGTGAGAATGTTATGCAGCCCCGGTTTTTCCTGAAGAGCTTCTAACCTATGAAACAGCCAAGTTTGCATGATGGAGCTTCTTATGAAATTCTAATGTGTCTCTTTAAGCTAAAAGCATGATATACAGATGAAAAGGCCTGACTTTCAGAACCAACTGTGTACCCTCCTAAGTGTCTGATCTTAGTCTTATTATTACTGAATTTTAGTTTCCTATTTCCGAAGAGAGGGATATAATAGAATCTATACTGTCATACAGCTATGTATGGCATGAAGATACATGTAATTATATATATGTATATGTATATGTATATATATATACATGTATATATGAGCTATGTGTATTTAGCAATGACTCTACATTTATCCCTTTATTATCATCATCATCATGAAATAACAGGCATATATGCAGACTACTCCATAATTTAAATAATTATTTCTCAAGTAAATTTACTTTAGTTTCACTAGCTAATTGGGAAATCCAGGTAAACACTTTACTAGCCCTGCTGGGCAGTCTCTGTGGCCTGGGGTTGCTAAGGGGAAATAACACTTAATTAGGATGTTGAGCTGCTACAGTGTTAGTGAGCATTTGAACAATACCAGGAAACTAACACTGATTATGTACCCTTGCTCCAAGTCAGGACGCACTCTGCTTAATAAAGAAAAGCTCATTTACAGTGAAATTTTTTGAGTCGGTGCTTGTAAGTCTTCCAACTGTCCCAAGAGTCCAGGGCAATGACAGACGAGAGAGCAGGCCTTCCGGTCTTGAAGGCCATTGTACTTTTTGCCATATTTACCTGATCTTCCTTTGGGTATAGAAGGGCTAGATCCATTTAAGATCATGCCTGTGTCACTCGGAGGGAACTGACGCTGTGTTTGTGCTCCTCGTGACTAGGTTCTTACTCTTGAGAACTCATGTCCTCTGACATTCAGATGTCAAAAAGATAATTTATTAAACTGCAATTTAGTTGTCCCAAAGTTAATTTAACTTCAAAAGTCTTTCTGAGTTTTAATCAGAGAATGATTTTAGCCCCTGGGAAAATATGATTCAATAATAGCAGTCAAAATGGTAATAAAATATGTAATTTCACAGCTTAGATATGAAAGACATTAATGGGATTTTCGATCGACCCAGGCCTCGTTTCAAAATTTGGGTGCTGCGAAAACATCCTGTAAATCAATTGGGCCATTTATTTCCTGGTGCTCGCATCTTCTTCTTACACTGATGATTCTGCTTCTCGTGAATAACTGCAGATTGCAAATCATTTTAATGTGTATTTCCCAATTGGCTTTTCTTTCAGATGTGAATAATTCATCCTTACTTCTTTCTCTGTGTCTCAGGTACCAAGTCCTATTGTATGAAATGCTGAAGTCATTCTGGTGATGCTGCGGAGCAAGATGAATGAGCACAGTGCATTTATCTGTCTATCTTTCTATCTGTCTATCTATCTATCTGTCTATTTGTCTATCTATCTATAATTTGTCTAACATCTATCTATCATCTATATATCTATAAATCTATCTTCTTCTTTAGACATTATATGGTCAGAAAAAAATCTAGTTCAAATAAAATTTTGTTTATTACCTAATACATGTCCAACTTTTCTTAGGATAGTGTGTGCTATTTATTATTTATGTTCTATTATGGTCCAGAGATATAAACACTTACATTTACATCATAGATGAAATTGTACCTCGCTAAAATATGAAGATCTGAACTTGGTATCCTTAAAGAGAATGGATTAAATTAGAAGATATTAGAAAACAGGACAGTAACAACTGACTATGTCTTGTCTTAGTAACTGCTCAGGGAACTAAAGCCCTGCTTGAACAGGTACAGGGATCAGGGTTTTATCCCTGGTGTGCCATGCGGGCCCCGCCCTCAGGGTACACTGAGACTGTGACTGGGACTGGGCATGGTGGCTCATGCTTGTAATCAGTGCTTTTCGGAAGGCTGAAAACAGAAGGATCACTATGAATCTGGTCTATGCAGTGAGACCCTGTATGATGTGTACTAAATATTAAAAAAAAAAAATGTATCCCTGTATCCAGTAATGTGAGCAATTACTTTCAACATACCAATATGCCATGTAATAACCATTGTTCATTTCCTATCATCTTGTTTTCAAATTATGTACCAATTTTATTTTTTTCTCTTTAAAATTAAAAATCAAACAAAAGTCTGGTTAAGAACTGATTGGAAAATTAAAGTAACTTTTGATTACCCCTCTAAGATGTTACCTGGAATATTGTCCATCATCTACTTTACCTATACTTAAAAGTTTCAGTTAGAAAACCTAAATGTTGGGGTTCCACTGCACAGTATAGTAATAGGTAGCCAGAAAGTAATGTATATAATAAAACATTAGGACAACGATCTTTAAATGCTTTCACCATAACATGATAAACGTGTGAAAGAATAAATATACTTACCACAATCTGAACATGGTATGATACATACATAGATCACAGTTTCACACAGGGCCACAGAGGAAAAGGATCCACAACGTACAGTGTGCCTAAGGAGAGTCACCTAAAGAGAAAACATTCTGTCAGGCTTTCATAGAGCAAACTGGTCAAGCAATGGCCGTGACTCATCCAGACGGCTGACACTGACAAAAGTTCTACAAAATGCAGTACATGGTCTCAGGGTAAATTCTGAGGGCATGTGACTGACCTTGTCAGATACAAAAGTTACATTTGTAGTTATATAGGTCTTGCTTTAACAGCCTTAACCACACAGCAGAAAGTTTAACCACGAGGCATAAAAAGTGAGGCCAGATTAGTATGCTGAGCTATAAAAGGCTCAAGTCAACAGTTTCTGACCTTGCCAGTTCTGTCAATAACCCACTACTATTATGGAATATTGGACTATGCATACAACTACTTTCTCTTAGTTCAACAAGAAGAAATATTTGTACCAATAGTGTTTAGAAAAGTTATTGTGTCTGCATCTTGTACTCGGAACAACTACTATGAAGAGAATAATGTGCACTGTATTAGTTATTATGGCTGTCCTATTAACATGCTGTGAAACTGTCTCATTGTTATTTCTTATTAAAAGCAATAAAAAATGAAAAAAGGTAAGTTACATCTATAGTAAGCCAGGTATTTATACCAAAGAACAACCTACACATCTGCCATTGCTCTGAATGTGGCATGAAGAATTTAGAGGCAGTTCATACTGAAAAGAAACAACTTAGATTCTTCAGCATGCTTCTGGTTTTATATAACCCATTTTATTTTTCGCAACAACAAGATAGATAGCATTTCTATTTTCCTTTACAGCCAGGAAGCAGGTTCAAGATGTAAGACCTCATGGCCTCACAGATGATGAAGCTAGGATGCAAATAAAAATCCTTTTAGGGCCAGTGAGATAGCTCAGGGGATGAATTGCCAGCCTAGACAAGTACAGGGACCAGGATTTGACCCCCAGCACCATATGTCTTGCTGGCCCCGCCCCTGCGTGTGCTGAGCCGGCCTCCAAGACCTGGAATTGGGGTGCATGCCTTTAAACCCAGTGCTGAGGAAGCTGAGACAGGAGGGTCACTATGAGTCTGAGCTGCATAGAGAGGCATTGTATGAAATATATTTTTAAAAAATCCTTGAACAGTTCACTATTTTAATATCTGATCTCAACATTTCTTTTGCTTTTAACATCATGCTGCTGCATGATGTGAGTGATATGATTCACTATATATCAACTTGCAGTAATAGAAATTATAAATAATTTGTTTTTTTTTTTTTTTTTTTTTGTCTTTTTGAGACAGGGTCTCGCTATGCAGTTGAGGCTGGTCCTGAGTTCACTTTTGTAGCCCAGGCTGGTCTCGAACTCGCACCGATCCTCCTGCCTCAGCCTCCCAAGTGCTGGGATTACAGGCATGAGCCACCACACCCGGCTATTTTTCTTTTTTTTTTTTTTAATAATTTGTATTTAAACATAACAGGTAGCAATTACTATATGTAACAACTTCCAGACATGTCTAAAATTATTCTATTTATCTCGAATAATCTATCTATGAAACATGCACTATAAGAGATTTCATCTAAAAAGCACTACCTTCCCTACAAAGCCTTCACCACCAGCAAGCAATCCAAACAGGAGATTATTTTATCATCCCTGTTTTTCATAATTATTTGAACATTAATAAAATTTTCATACTTCTCTTCCTTCGCTTTATTATTGTAGGAATACAGTTAACTGTAGACTATCTATTTTATCCCAGTGAGCCTTGAAACTCTTGATGGAAAATATGGAATATGATTTATGTTCTCTTTTGAAAAAGCTATATCAAATAGAAGATATTCAGGAAACACTTGAATGGAACTATGAAAATGCATAAAGAACTGCAGTGTTCAACTTCGGTAAGCATGCAAAATGCAATATGTTGTTTCCATACACAATCTGTCTAAAGCTACCAGGAAGAGGAACTCCCAAGAAACTGATTTATATCACAAAATACTGACCTCGTTATGCAGAACTGTAGCGTTAGTGCCTTCACTATGTCCTCCCTGTGGGACACGCTATGGTCACGTGTCAAGATCCCAGAGCCCTGTTACCTCTGTCGGTGACCAGCATGCCCTCTCTGCCTAAAGTCACCCATCGCTTCATTGCCCCACTTATTCTTGCGTCATCGTCACCTCCTGAAGCTCCCACCTACGAGGTCCTGGGAGGCAACTAGATGGAAGCCCCATGAGATGGCAATTCTGACACCGCAGTTTCACACTATGAAAAAAAACAAATCTTCATTTAGAGCTGTTTCATGACTTTGTCCTACTGCACACAATTCTGGGGTCTACTTGTCTCCACATGCTGAGATGCTTTTGAGGTTCAGACACATCAACAGTGCAGAAGTTCTCGCTTATCCTTCGTAAGCTACCCTATCCCACAGGAAATAGTTACTGTTAGTCCAGTTGATGGCCATGTAGACACAGAGCCCTTTCCCTGTTGGATTTCATCTGGATTGGTCTTGACTTCCCACAATGACTGTTCCATCCTTCCGATTGGGTACATATACATGCACTACTGTTGCATTAGCATCATGTTTGAGGTGATGTAAAAATATTGTGAGTTCCGCTCCCCAGTGACATTGTCAGAATCAACCAAGGTAGAGTGCACTAAACAAACATATTCTCATCCATCCATTGAACATTTGAAGCAAGCCTTTGACTATAATTACATTTACTAATTTACACTGTTATAACATATAATCAAAATATTTCGATTTTTGCAATTTGCAGTAAATAAGCACATTTCCACTAATCCTCCTGAAAATAGCTGTGAAAACACACACACACACACACACACACACCGTGAACACACTTATCCCACTGTTTTTGTCACTTCCTTTCCTTTTTTCTTTTGAAACTCAGTTGTGCTATGCACTTCAGGCTAACCTGAAGCTCACTTTGTAGCCAGGCTGCTCTCAAACTGACACGAACCCTCCTGCCTCGGCCTCCTGAGTGCTGGGATTGCAGGTATGCACCACCACACCTGGCCATTTTTGCCACTTTCTGGAGCGGTTCTCAGAGTTCTCTTGTGGGTCTGTTTATGAGGTATGAAGGAGGTATGGTACATGTGGCACCATGGACAGTGCCACCAAGGAAAGACTGGAAGAAAGCGTGACTGTGTTCTCAGTTACCTGGTTGTGGCACCAGGAGACTTCTCGCGCTCCTCATAGTCAGAATGACCAGAAGGGACAGACATTCTCTGAATCACTTCCAGATTTTGGGGCAGCCATAGCAGCACAACTGACGCCAGGAAGGAAAACATACAGACTGTTTCGGACACTGGCAAGCGTGGCTGGAGGGCGTGTCCAAAGTGAGGGGCAATATTTCAAGGAGGCTGAATGGCAACTTGTCTCTTGTTTTCTCATTTTAACTATTTTTCTTTCTTTTTTTAATTTTTTGGCTTTGGTACCAGGGATTGAACTCAGGCTGTTGTGCTTGCTAGGCAGGCATTTATGCTGCTAAGGTAGCTCCCCAGCCCTGGCAATGTAGATTTTCCTGTAAAAATTTTAAATTTAAACACTTATAGTGTCTCACAGTTCCATGGGGCATGCTGGACTTCATCCTCAGCGTCCAATTAGGTGCGTGTTACTTGCTGGCAGGAATGCACCGCGGCACCTCCAGAAGCATGCTCACGGTCTGTTCTGTGTGCTGCAACCCAAGATGGCTCAGAGGTCTCCCTGAGTACTGCAGGCCCTGAGTCCACTGGACAAAGCGTCACTGGCTCTGGTGTCTCCAGTCACCATAGGAGAGGTATCACCGGGAACTCGGAATCCCACAGAAGCAGCTTCTGGAAGATTAGCGATTGTCCATCCTTGGTGTTCCCAGGAAAACTGACCTCTAATCCAAGATGAGTTCTGAGAAAGGCTCCGTGGGAGAGTGGGAGTCTGTGAAGGAACTTGCGGGGTGTTACGATTTTTGTCTCTGTGTCCTCCAAATCCTCATGTGATCAGAGGTGAGCATTTTAGAGGTGGCTGAATCTAGACCATGTGACCTTGAGATTAACGATGGTGACATGTGTAATAAATATAAAAATAAAAATACTGTACTTCATGGAACCTACCCTGTGTCAGTTATTGGATATGTGTCATCATTTGTGTGTGTGTGTGTGTGTGTGTGTAGTAGTAGTAGTAGTAGTAGTAGTAGTACTAGTAGTAGTAGCAGTAGTAGTAGTAGCATCTGCTGGGATAGAATCCCAGCACCTGCACACAAAACTATATTTCTTCTATGTTTTCCTTTAAACAAGTTCTCTGTGTGTCACTAATTTGCCAAGGCTGAGCTTGAACTTTCAACCCTTCAGCCTCCAAGCATGCTGGGATTACAGGCATGCGCCATCACTCCTGGCTTCCACTTGCTAATATTCTGCACTGACCATCATTGTTTTATTTGACTCAGCAATTTGAATGAAAGTTATACAACAGAGAAACTAGGCATGCCTTATTCAATATTATGTTTCTAGTGCCTGAGAGAGGATGTCAATAAACACTAGATGAATCAATAACTAGACCGAGCAACAAACAAATGTTCACCTCAAAGCCCTGAGTACTGCCTCTACTTTACAAGCACAAAAATAAAAATCCAAATGACCTTCCGTAGACAATAAACAAGTCAGTAGTGAAACACGTTTCAAATCTTCAAGACTTGCCTCTAAACTCGGAGATCCTTACACAATACTACCTTACTGTACACATACATCTGATTTTGAATAGAGGCTTTTTGTGTGCTATTAGATGGTACGGCAGTTAAGAAGCATCACTGTAAGCTCTACTGTCTGAGGTGGCAAGGAGAGGTGAAGGAGGGAAGGTGGCATGAGCGGACCATTCTCCTTTGTGGAGCAAGAGGTGGGAAGCAGAGGCTGCAGCCGTCAGGGACAGCGGAAGGCCACTGAATCTCCGAAGAGTCACTCCAGGGTGATCCTGGTTCCAAGACGCCGAGATCAATATGGAAATCAAATGCATTATCGCAGTTTACACCCCGGGAACTGGAGTGTGAGAGGCGCCGGAGCGGAGGAGCCCGACGGCGGGTGATGGATGGCCCGTTTAAATGACACTTCGCAGAGCCTTCACCGCGGGCTGGCAGAAGAGTCACAAGAGAATAAATGACTTTCTTTGAAGTCCCAATAGCAGGATAGAGGAGACAGACAGTGTGAATGTCGCACTCCTGTTCGATTGATTTCTCAGCTGCTGCCGCTAAGGGGAAATCTCCAGAGGAAGGAGCGGCTCCTAAAGACAGAGTTTCAGGGGATTTTAAGTTCTAAAAAACTTAAGCAGTGGAGCTCAAAACAGTTGACTCTTTTATTTTTCCATGAAATTACTGCCCTATTATTTTTTTTAATTAAATGGAAAATAAATCAATAATTATCAGGATTTCACTATTCCAACAGTTTTATTCTTCATCAAATTCCCCCTTTAATTTAATAATGATGAGTTTTAGGCTTAAATCTACAAAGTATATTTATACTTGTAAATGATCTAATTAAGCTTCACACTGATACAATTAAATACATTATGGGAAAATTAGTAACTTAACAAATATAGTTAGAAATTATTTGGAATTTGCAAGTACACAATGCCCTTGATCATTGTTATTTTCCTGTATACAGGATTTACCACTATGGATTTTACAGAAATATAAGCGCTGTAGGGTAGCAATAGCAAGCTCAGTACAAAAATTAATTGCTGATTTTTGTCATAATTTAAGGAAAACTAGGAAGTAGTAAGTATGCTTCCTCAGGAAATGTCCAGTTTACACCATGAGAAGTGGCTGCCTAGGAAAATCAATCCTCACGATCAAGGAGAGCGAACCCCTTAGAAGGCGCCAAGCAACAAAACTACAGCGATGGCAAATTCAACTGCTTGATAGGAGACATTTTGATGAATTTCATTCCATCACTCCTTACTTTTTGTTCACATGTTTTGACATTGCTTAGACATCTCTTCCGGTGTAGAGTTTCTTTGGAGTTGGAGATTCAGTGACTTAATTTTAAGATTTCTGTTTTCAAGTTAGATGGCAAGAGAGACGGGAAGAAGAAATGACAATTATATATAAATATACTGGGGTTACAAACGAACTGACAGCGCAGTGCGGGGACCCCTAAGAAAGACACATTGAGCAGTTCTGCAGACTTTATGGAAGAGGTGATGATGCCACGACGCTTGAATAGAAGGACAAGGAAGAGCCCGATGGACTAGGCAAAGGCAGAGGTTGAAAAGGAAGAAATATAAAAGCACAGACTCAAGGGCAGCCCGGGGCTTTGTGGGAAGTTTACAACAGTTTACTGGGATTAGAAGAAGATATGGATGAGGAGGAAACTGACTTTCAGGGAAGGAGAAGAGATAAGGAGGGATCCGATGAAGAAAATGTGTGATGCAAGCTAAGAAAGTTTGGTTGGATTCCAAGCACACCGGCGAAGTCACTGAATCATTTTCAATCAGAGGAACTAGATCTCTAGTTCCAGAAGACTTCTGAGGTTCCAGGTAAGATAGCATCAAGGCTCGAGAGGGATGGAACAAGCCTGTCTCCTCCTTTACCCAGGCCCTCTGCTTAAAGCAGGGCTGCGCTCTGATTTGGCGTATTAGGGAAGTTCTCTGTAATAACTGCCAAGGAGCCTCGAGGACATGCTTTTGTACACAGCACACAAATACAGCAGTGTGACCACCATGGCACAAGAGAACCACCAGCATCCATGCCTGAGCACGCAGGGAAGCCACGGGCAACACCTCTGCCATCAGACTTGGAACTGGAATCTAATGTCCCATGTGTTCACTGGGGTCTAGTAGATTAGTCCGTGCTCTCAAGACAAATATCTATGTTTATACTTATTAAGTGTCTACCCAGGAACTTACTGTCTGGAGTATTTCTTCTATGTCACTTTTTTCAATTAATTCCATTGGTATAACATGATATACACAAGGATCACATTCATCACAGGAACCTTGCACTATGCATATCCTACCTTAATTATTTTTTCCCCTTCCCCTTCCCCTTCCCCTTCCCCTCCCCCTTTACAAAACTTTGCTCTGCTTTCCTTGCATTCTGTTCATTTCCTGCCTGTTCCCTGCATTCCTTCTCCTGGCCCCTCCCAGGTTTCCCTTCCCATTTGAACATTTTCTTCCTCCTGTGCCATTTGTATACTGGGGTGGATTTACCAGATCACGAAGTCTGTCGGGTAAGTCATCGCAATTTGTTCTCAAAGCAAAAGTTCCTTAACTGTGCACCCTTAATCTCTAGCACTACCCTGGCTTGAACCCGCGGTCGCTCTTGATATCTGACAGCCCCGCTACACTCTGAGTTACTAAGTGGCAGGGACTGTATCATGGTCGGAGTAGAGGAGCCCAAATTTTCTTTCTTTCTTACTTTCTTTTAATCAATGGCCAGCTCAGCCTGCCCTGGGGGTGGGGCTGGCACAGCATGTGGTGGCAGGGATCCAACCACGGTCCCTGCAGTTGCCTAAGCTTGCCTAAGCAAGCACTTTGGGCTGCTGAGCCATCTCGCTGGCCCCATTGCAGCCCACATTTTCAACAAGCACTTCACCAACTAACAGAAAAGAGTGAAAGGCAGCAGGCCCAGGAAAGGCTAGGGCCTTCGTCCCACGGCCAGGCCAACACTTGAGCTGGTTCTCCATGGGACGTGCTCTCTCTGACCTGGGCCCCCAAAGTCCTGTATCTTCTCTCGCTTGCCTTCTGCCAGCTGTCTGCGGCCACACCCCTCCCCTCCTGACCAGCCTGACCCCCGACTCCACACTCTAGCACCTTTTTCTCCTCAGCCCGCCTATGTCTGCTTCTCTCTTTTGCCTTCACGGTTCAGAAGGTCCATCAAGGTCTCATGATTGTTCAGGTAGTGCTCTCTGATCCTACAGTCTGGCAACTGGAGACAGCATCGACGTCAGGTGCAGCACAGAGCAGGAGACAGTGGGTCTGTAGCCTCAAACCTGACAGGGCCAACGTGGTCCCAACAGCACATGAGGAACTGCACACACAGATGCTAAGAGGCACACCAGAGAATGGAGCGGGGACAGATGAGCGAAGGGTGACTTCACCTTAGTGCTGTGAATGTTCCACTTTTTCATCTGTGTGCTTGGCACAAGGTTATGTTTCCTTTATGAGCTGCACACTCCCATGCATTATCTGCGTGCATGTTTATGACAAGCATAGAACATTACACATTAACATTTCTTATAGACCAAATCAAAATGCCTAATAGAATTTCAGGTCTAGATTAGACATTTCAAATATCATTCTGGGCTAATAAAGGCATACAACTAATAAAAAATAAGTACTTAACAAATAAGCACTATCCAAATATCTCAAGATATTCTTACATGAAGCACACATATATTGCCAAAACTTTCACCAAAATTACTGCCTTTCTGAAGAAACAGTACACCACAAAAGAATATTTATCTCTTTGGTTAATTTAATTGAGAGACAAACTCTTAAATATTACTTCATTAAGTTAATAATTACATGGATTGGTTTACATTGTTGCTTGGGGTTTTTCTTGAGACAGTATGTATGTATCTGCACAGGGCATGGTATGCTCCCTCAGTTCTCTTTTCTCCTTCAGTTCTTTTACATACTGTGCAGCAATCAACTGAGCCATGCCCTTTGTCCTCAGTAATCTGGCATACATTATGGATATCTTTTGTTTGTAAAAAATAACTTTAATGAAGAATGGGTTACTTAGCTATCTCCAGATCACCAGGGATGGCAGAATAGGTAATAGAAGCCGTGCAGCAAGGTGTTTCAGGGTGAGCATCCTTGCAGAGGGCTGACAGCTCAGACTCACCAGCCGGACCTGCTCTGGTTGGCATCTACGTTTCAGCCCTTAGCCCTAGAGTCCTGCAACCTTCTTTCTGCCTCTCTGCCAGGCCTATCTTCCCACAAGGCCTCTGCCAATCTCTCTCTCTCTCTCTCTCTCTCTCTCTCTCTCTCTCTCTCTCTCTCTCTCTCTCTCTCTCTTGCTCTGGCCTCTTTCAGCTTCCACATCTATCTTTGGGTATCTGCAGAAGTTCCCTGATGGTTGTCAGGTCATGGTAAAGTTTTTAAAGCTACCAGGATCATCGTTTTCTAATGTGGTGACAGCCAGGGCTGGTTTCTGAACCACTGCACAAACTCGCAGCATCCGACCAGCCCGGGAACCCATCTGGACATCCTAAAGCAACTCTTGCAAAGGTTTCTGCAGACGCAAGCTGCGTCAGAAGTGCTTCTCCACTGCCTTGATGCTTCCGTTTCCTCCTCCAGCTTGTGGACTTCCAGCTCCTCCTCCTGTGGACCACACCTGATCTCACTGTCAAGGTGGGAAAAGGTTTGAGTCACCAGCCTCAGAGAGAAGCGGCGGGAGAGCTTGGCAGAGAGGGGCGAGTCCATCTCAGCTTTTCCCTCGGCCTCTGTGACCCAAGCTCACAGCCTCCTCTGCAGCTTCCGGAGTCCCACGCTTCTGTTGACTTCTTCCACAGAAGGCTGGCTCGGGAACGAACCTGTCGCTGGCTCCCTGATGGCTACTGTGACTGTCTTTTTGCATCCACTTTTAAGATGCAGGGAAGTGGTGGCTTGCTGCAGAATCCAAGCAGGAAGCTCCACGTTTTCCTTTCTTTTTTAATAATTTTGTATGCATTTGGTGTAGGGTCTCACTACACAGCTCAGACTCGTAATGATCCTCCTTTCTCAGCCTCCCTTGCACTGCGATTACCGGCATGTGCCACCTCTCCTGGTCTTGGTGGCTGGCTCAGTGTGCTTGGGTGTGGGGCCAGCACAGCACACAGAGAGGGAGAGAGACAGAGAGAGAGAGAGAGAGAGAGAGAGAGAGAAAGAAAGAGAGAGAGGGAGAGGGAGAGAGAAACAGAGAGGGAGAGAGAGAAAGAGAGAGAAAGGGAGGGAGAGAGAGAGGGAGAGGGAGAGAGAGAGAGAGAGAGAGAGAGGAGGAGGAAAAGGGAGAAACATTGAAGAAAACATGTTAAGAGTATAAGGACAAACCCGAGAAATGGTAGAAAAAAATAACAATTAGTAAGTGGTTTGCTTAAAAAAATTAAGAAGTAAAATACTCGCCAAACAAGAATGAGGATTGATAAATTATGATAAAAAGCAAGTGTTTGTTATCTGTGTAGAGCAATGCTACTGACTTTTGGGTGTTCACTTTGTATCCTGCTATGTTACTGAATTTGTATAGTAATTCTAATAGCTTCTTGCTTGAGTTTTTTGGGTCTTCCAAGTAGACTATCATGTCATGTGCAAATAATGCTAGTTTAATTTCTTTATCTATTCTTATTCCTTTTATTTCTCTCTCTTGTCTAATGGCTCCAACTAATGATCCCCGAACTAGTGTTGAATAGCAGTGATCATAAAGGACATCCTTGTCTTGTGCTAGATCTGAGAATAAAAGTCTTCAGTTTTTCCCCATTTAGAATTATGTGAGCTGTTGGATTGTCACAGATGGCTTTATCGGATTAAGATACAGGCCATCTGTTCCAGTTCTCCGTAGGACTCTGAACATGAATGAGTGTTGGACTTTGTCAAAAGTGATACGGAGAGCAGAAAAGGTAGCGGTGCTTCCCGTGCAGACAACGATTAAAGCTGCTTGAATGAGAGAGATTAATAGGAGTCTCTAAGAATAGTACTATGTGCGCAATCTGCTAGGACCTGCTTCCAAAAAGGCAGAAACAAGGTCTTTAGGGGAAGTTAGAAGTCACCACAAACACCGTGAAATATATTTGCAAATTAAAAATAAATCTGTGAGAGGTAATGGGGTGGTCACTCAACAGAGCCAAGTTCTATGAATATTTGGTGAGTTGCATATGTGTCCTGGTTATTGGAGTATGATTTTTCAATGTAAATCTTGTTGATCAAGTTTGATAATTATATATAGTAAGCAAACCCCATGCCTTGTAAAATAAGTCATTTTTTAATTGTGCACTTAACTATATATAGTTTTATTTTAATTTTAATCACTTTTCAGCAAGTGGAGTATGCCGAGCACTGTATTAGTCTCACTTAACTATCACAGCAGTTCTCATTTTAAAGAACAAGAGCAGAAAATGGTTTAAGACAATTGTTCACTGTCACACAGGTAAAAGGGCTGAGAACTTTAAACCCAATCTCGGTCTCAGAATAAACAGAGCCCTTGTTTATGCTTCCTGGCTAAGTGGCAGCCATTACACTCCATTACATCACAGTTTGAAGTTCTTTCATGAACTTAACCTTGAATGAAAGTGGTTTTGCTGAGCAGTAAGGGGGAACAGCGCATTTGAAACACTGCAGACAATCTTTGGAAGCATGAACAACCATGATGATAATAGATTTATTATCAGTGGGAATAAATAATTCACAGGCTTACAGCAAAGGGGTGAGAAGGATATCTGGGTAAGACAGAGCAAGGGAACACTGTAAGATTTCAGCTCCACACCAGGCAGAAACGCCTACTGCATGTGTTCAAGTAAATGGGAAGCATGGTGAATTTGCACTCAGAAATATTTCTCTGCATCACTCAGGGTTATGGTTTGTGTCTACTTCACCCCCACTCCCCAAAGCCTCATGCAGTCCTGAGGCAGGGAATTCTAGAGTTTGAGATAAATTCATGATCCACTGGGATTATGGGTGACCCAAAGATGAGATGATGGGTCTGAGTACTGCTGGGATTATGGGTGTGGCCTAAGGTGGATAGCCTCAGAGAGCTTCAATTGTAGCTCTATGGAGAGCTTCAATATAATATAAGGGAGACAGAGAAACAACCTCTCCCTGTCGCCTCTGTTGTCATTGTTGCTGTTCAGCCACCATAAGCTGCTGCTGTGGGCCATGTGCCCCTCTCCTCTGCCTTGAAGCCAGCTGAGTACAGCCTGAAATCTCCAGTAACTGTGAGCTAAATAAAGCTTTCCTTCCTTCACTTTGGGTGGCAGGTAGTTGTCCCAGCAACAAGAGAAGAGTAACTAATATACTTAGTCACAGTGGTAATAAAAAAATAAAAGCTTTCCTAGTGTGATCTCTGCATTTGAAACTAAACAAAATTTTATATTCCTATCAACTAAGTACTGTCAGCATCAGTGAATCTCCCAGTGGACAAATAAATGTTAATAAAGTTTGACATTGTGCTCTCAGCAATACGTAGTTCGAAAACTGGGAAACTTGTCATGTTCTAAAATTGAAACGATTTTTAGCAATGCATGTCTGCTTTAGGCATTTCCTCATTAGCTAACGGTCTTGACTTTGAACACACGTCTTACTAGTATGACCTACAGCATTTATTTTTGTGGTTACTTCTCCTGCTGCTATAAATTAACAGAATACAGGAGCCTGCAGCATAATTTCATATTCAGAAGAACAAATGGAAGACAATAAATGATTTGTTTGAGGTCATGACTTTCCAAAGCTCATATCCTTATATGAATATTCATAGCTTTAAAATAAATTTACCAAAGAATATTTCAATATCTTTAATATTCTTACATCCTTCAGATGGTAGCTCAAAGAAGGATGACAAAATAAATACATCTATCAGTGAATACGAAGTATCTTTAATATACTTTCTTTATAGCTACAAGAAGTATGGGTAAAGATGACGTCATTATTTTTCCTCTTGCAAGGTGGAGCTACAAATGAAGAAAATTCTATTTTGGCAATGCTAATAGCAGCACTAATGTTTTAGAGATCTTCTCTATTGCCATTACTCTGATAGGAAACTAAGCTCTAAAATTTCTCTGAATCAAACCCTTAAATGAGCTCTACTTATCAGTGAAGAAACTGAACATGGAAGAAATAAATTCATACAGTTGTCGGCAGAACTACAATTAGAAATTAGCGAGAGTAATTCCTGAATTTAGTACCTGGTCTCAGTGCTTCAGAAAACAGAGGATGAGATCCAAACTCACTTGCAGACGGGCCACGTGCGGGAGGGGTCACTTAGTAGGGCACAGGCCTAAGTGTCCTCGAAGAATACAAGAGTGCAGGAATGGCAAGGTCCCCTAGGCCCTGCATCTGCGCAGGTGCTTTGCTGCTGCCCACCAGGCTGGGTCTCAATTGAAGGGCCCATCACTAGGAGAAACTGAGGAAACTATCAGGAATCTTCAGGTGTGGTGGAACCAAGTGAAAAGTGCTCAGGCCGAGCAGAGGAAAGAATGGAACTCTAGGGACATAATGAGAACTAATAAAAGAATAAAAATAAAATAAATAAAATGATTGGTAAATATTAGTAACTGGAACCAAGTGACATTCAGTTACGGAAGAACAGCTAAAGGAGCTGAGTTTCGCTCAGAAGATGACTCAATGCTTGGACCCAGTGTTTACAGGTTCAGTTAACCACGCTGCACCATGGCTTATGAATCTCAAACCAAGAATCCTATGCACCTGCTAAGGCGGCCTGCAAGAAAAAGCAAGGTCTGAAGAGTGGCTGAGCTTGGGGCCTTGGGGATAAGCTGGAGGGGGAGTATAGGAGCCGCGCTGTAAATGAACAATAAAAGGGAGAATTAGGTGCATTTGTACAAATGAAGGTGTTAGGAAGACTACAATCTCCTCTCAGCAATATATTTTTCCGTACATTGGGCCTGGCCAATTGTCTTTATAAAGAACTAATTAAACATATTTTACATCATAACAGATGACATGTAGCTGTTAAGTATATTGTCAGCATAGTTAACTCATGTTATACGATTACCAATTGTGTAATCTTCCTTAAGACTCTTGATTACGGCTGTTTTGCCTCATGCATTTGATGGAGATTTTAGTACTTCACACATTCACATTTTTAACTGCTTCTTTTGGTTTTTCTTTTCTATTTAAAGAAGATTGGAGGTCAAACAGTCACGCATGACTTTTGTACTGCACGTTGCTGTCCTCGACACAGTTGCTTACATTGCAGACATCTGCAATGTGCATTTGGAAAGCGATATTTAGGGAAGCAGCCATTTTTATATCCAGTTTCCTTGTTCCTTTATTCTTCTGTGTCATTGACATGATGGCTTATTTTTACAACAATTTTTAAGTGGTATATATGAGAAAATATTTTATATCACTTTATGTAATAAAAGATAGGAAAACCAAGTTCAATATCTAAAATGGGAAAAACCTGAAAAATATAAGAAAAGTAAACAAAACATAATATGGCAAAAATGCATATAAACATGAAAGTATCATATCTATGAATGTGGTAAATTGAATTAAAAATCAGAGATGCACAGATTAATAGGTCTTTTATAGTAAGCCAACTTCTAACAGATAATATAATACAGTAAAAGTTAAAAGGTGCAAATGTAATAAAATAGTCAAACTGTGCCTATATTTAATCAATATCAAAGAAAACTGACAGATTAGGTAAAACTGCTGAAGGCATAGGTATAAGCGAAATCCTTATAAACAAAACCTCAGTCATACAGGAAATCTTAGAAGGAATGGTCCACTGGGATCTCATCCTACTAAACAGCTTTCACACAATAATTTAAACCACCAGTGGAGGGAAGACGCAACCACATGACGGGAAAAATATTTTATTAGCTATTCATTAGGCAGTAACTAATATTTAGATATGTGAAGAACTAAAACAATCTGAATCCCAAATTTGAAGACCCAATCTGAAAATGGGCCTCTAAGTCTGGATATAGTGGCAAACTCCTGTAATGCCAGAGCTAAAAATAGAAGAATCACTCTGAGTCCGAGGCAAGCTGTGTAGTGATGTGTAGTGAGACCGTGCACTACATGTATATGTAAATGGGCCTCTAAAATAAATAGATGGTTCTCAGATGAAGAAATACAAATAGCAAATACTTTCTATTTTGAGAGTCAATGTTTGCAGACTCGCTATTTCATGGTGCTTCAAAAAATATAAATCTAAATTATTTTTTACAAATTTCTCATTATGTGACTTTACAGTACTGTATAGTATATATATATATATATATATATATATATATATATGTATGTATTTTAAGTATATATATAAGTATAGTATATATATATTTTTTAAGTATATATATAAGTATAGTATATATATATAAGTATTTTTAAAAGTGTGAAAAAGGTTTATAAGGGTTTATACAACCTTAAAATATATGTAAATACTAAAATAAATATAACTTCACTGATTTTCACTTATTGGCTGAGTGTCTGGCAGATAACCACTGTGGTGAGTGAGGGACCACTGTAAATATGTGAAAAGAACTCCAGCATCACCGGTCATAGGCAAATTAGAAGACTGAGACCCTGTCTTACTCCAGAAATAATGGCTATTAGCAAGAAATCAGCCAACAAAAAGATCTGACCAGGCCATGGGAAAAAAGGAACACTTCTCCACTCTTAGCAGCAGTGTGGATTTGTACCACCAATGTGGCAATCAGTCTGACATTCCCTCAAAACCTATAGGTAGAGGTTCTATACGATGCAACTCTCTCCTTTCCTGGTATCTTCCCAAAAGCATCAAACCACATGGTTATATACACACTCCCTGCTTATAGCAACACAATTGGTCATAGCTAAATCTTGGAAACAGCCCAAGTGTTCCTCAACTGATTAATAAATAAAGAAGACATGGGTTTTATATACAATGGGTTATTATTTTCAGTGGAAGGGTAAACTAAAGGCATTTATTGGTAAGTGAATTCACTTTGAGACCATGCTTTTAGGGGAAATCAATCAGCACCAGATGTTTGTCCTTAAGATTTAAACCTGGGTCGGTGGCCCTTTTCTTGTCTACTGTAAGTTTGAAATGTAGCACAGCCTGCACTGTATCTCCTCACCTTTCTCTGAGGGGTTCAGCACGCAGTCTGTGCATTCACCCACTTGGTATGATGACTGGCTAGCAGAGCGCACGCGTGCAAGAATGTCCAAGTGGGCTGGGGACCCACCTTTTTGCTCTCCAATTGGTTTTGCATATGTTTACTTGAGCCCCACAGACCATCCAATAGACCTACAGCACCAAACACTTGTTAAACAGACTTCACTTTCCTGGGAGAAATAGCACAATTCAGTACAATGGCACAGGCAAAACCAGACATGGCACTTCTGGAGGAGGTCATGGGTGATTCACCTCCAGGTGTGGTGACATAATCCGGTAGTCCCAGCACTTGGGAGGCTCAGGCAAGTGGATCACTGTGAGTTCAAGGTCAGCCTGGGCCACATAGTGAGTTCAAGGCCAGTCTGAACTACATATTTACATCCTGTCTCGAAACACACAAAAATAAATACATAAAGCACATCATCATATTGCTCATGAATGGTTGGCAAAGATGATCCGTTATGGTAAAATAAACACCTTCAAAACAAAAGGGTGCTGTGGGTGGACAATGATAATGATAGTGATGCCTTTGACATTGGCCATGGGAGCCAAAGTTCTTGTGAGCATGAAATGGAATCTCCTGATAGAGACATGGGAAATGCAGACCTCTTTGATTCAGACTCAGAGAAAGAAAGCAACAACGTGAGTGTATATTTGACCAGATGAAATGTTTCAAAACTGCCACATATCCCAAGGGAGAAAACCAACATTAAAACAAGGTCTGAAAGCATAGTGAAGGTCCTGGCAGGGGTGGGGCACGTAAGACAGAAAGTCCGCACTACCACCTCATTCTGGAAATAGTAACAGGAATCGTAGGTCTGGCGTACTTAGTGCAAGCTTCCATGGTGTTCCTAGGAATTAATAGCCCACTCGTACAAATATTCTAAAGAATAAGTGTGGGTCTGAGAGACCCAAGCTCATACACCTAGATGATGAAAATTCATTTTATACTCCAAGGACATACCACATTGTTTTTCTGGTGTGAACAGCAGAAACAAGGGCTAAAACGTGTAATAGGTATTGGGAAATGGACAGAGACGTGTGCTCAGAGGGGAAGGAGAACACAGGAGAGTGGGCAAATGGAAGGAAAGAAAAGGACATAGAAGAGAATACATGGGGAAGGGAAATAGAGCTTCAATAAATAGAGGGGAAGAGTGAAATGCAGGGGAGGAGAATGGGAAAAATAGAGGAAACAAGATAGACAGATAGATTATGTACAGGTACAAATGCCTCATGGCAAACACGATCAAGGGAATGCACCAATAAATTAATTTGGACCACAGTGTGGAGTGTTAATATAATACAGATTAATGACAGTCATGTCCACACACTGTGCTCTGTGTAACTATTGTGAGGACAATATACAATGTGTCAACTGTTAAAAAAAGAAAGAGAAAAAAATGTTTATTGAAAGTGTTAATGTTTAATTGTTTCATCAATCTTATACAATGATATCTATTAGTCTAAACTGATCCCATGATGAAAATACATAATATAACCATTGTAAAATTTTTAAAAATAAAACATATGAATAACAAAGAAATCACCAACATGGTGCATTAATTTGAAATACATAAACAAATGCAAAGGGTCAGAATGTAGAGAGTAATTTGGATATAATCATATGCCAAAACTGATAAGATTTATCATTGTAGTACCTATATTAGTAGATCCCCTCTTGTGTACATTAGTCAAGAGTAAAACCATAGCAAGATTTAAGGTGATTACCACATTTTAGAAGATTCAGTGAAATACTTATGTATACAGAGAGATTTGTAGATTACACCTAATTTACACCTAGAGGATATGAAATCAGTTAGTCATTCAGTAACCATTTACAAATCCTAATGAAACACACAATCTGGCAAAAGCCCACATATTTTCAAAATACAACTTGTTTAATTAACAAATTCGTTACCTTATTTAAATTATAGATTTTATAAATTCTGTAATGCAGTGGAATGGTATGTTCACTCTTAAAAATAGAAATTCTAAAAATATTTTAAAATATTCAAGCCTGGACATACTGTACTGGCCCTGCCCCGGCCCCTAAGTTGTGCAGTAAGACTGTGACTGAGACTAGGCGTCATAGTGTGCGCGTGGGAGGCTGAAAACAGGAGGATCACGAGGAGATCTGGCTATGTAGTAAGACCGTGTAGTCCCTGAACTAGAAAATACATCCCTACACACACATACAATAAATAAAAATGATTACTGTGTGCATGCATACATAGAAGCATTATGTATGAAACTGACTCAAATGATTAGGGCATGACCAACCTGGCTGGGGAAGTAGGTGTAACCTTTGAATTACAAAATCCCAGGGTGCAAGCCCAGAGAAAGTCCCACAGCCTGGCTGGTGGTCTGCTGGAGAAAACCCTATTTGATGCCGCAGACCCGACGTTGGCCCAAAGAGCGGGTGATACCAAAAGGTTGGCCCTCACTGAATTCAGACGGCTTACCCCCACACTGGAGGTCTCATGTCTTTTCCTACTTTTACTTGCTCCAAGCCTCTATTATAAAGTCTCTTTCTTTTCCTATCTTTAGAGATAAAAAATTTTGAGCAAATGCCATGAACTGGAATGAAACATAACATGCTTGGATGTTCACAGGGACAGAGGCGAGAACGAACTTCACAGTCTAATCGCCACTTTCAACACCCAGTTTTTCAAATTGTTTATTGCAGCATGTCTTTCCACTTCCTGTGTTTTCTCTTCCTGCACACTGCAGGGATTTTGGCTTTGAGAGAGCCTGATAACATTAGCTAAGTCTGGGGCAAAGAAATGGAAGCGAGCTCATAAGCAGACCTAGAAGAGCTCCTGCTGTCGAGATTTGGCCACGTCTACCACCCTGCAGGCCACGACACCAAGCTGACTTCTGTCTTATCAGCCATAGCTCAGGCTTATTTTTCTATTTATGTTCTTGGCATTTCTATCCTTGTTGTGACTATTTCTATAATTTTTGGTCTAATCTACCATTTCTCTCATGAATAATCATAGGAAACAAAAGCTACAGCCCATAGTAGGTTCTACTCTGTATATACTTCTGAGAGAACACTTTTGCATACACACTTATCATGTTGTATAATGCCTGTCTCAAAAAGCATGCTAAAAACAATGCATAAGGATCATTTGGTATAGCCTCATACCTCATGAAAACAAAGAATCTATTAAGTATGAGGCCACTCATATCAGTGAACAAGGACTAAAGCTTAAAGACTTCACAGGGGAAGTTGTCACATATCACAACTAATGCTGGTCAGTAATCTTACAGGCAACACTGGCTATGGGTTAAAGAGGGTTCTGTTGGAAGCTTGATTCTTGATGCAGTAGCATTGGAAGAGGACCCGGGCTTTTCAGAGCTGAGGCTGACTAGGCAGTAACTGGGTCCCTAAAGATATCACCCCTGGAAGAGATGAAGTAGTTTTCCTGGGAATCCCTTACTCTCTGGAGAGGGTTGTTAAGATAGAGCAAGTCTGGCCTCTATCTTCCCATGTCTCTGCATATTCCTTTGTGCACTGTCCCCACCTTAAAATCATGGGTGTAAAGTCCCCAGAACAGCTGAGGTGATGCTACCAGGATCCTGCTCTCGACCACATACACTTACAAACTAGATAAACCTCCTGTCTTTACAAATTAGCCAAGGTTGGACAGTTTGTTATGTAACAAGGAATGGCCTGATTTTCTCCTTTGATGTCTCACTGCCACCATGAAGGCGCATTCTGCTCCAGTTGGAGATTAAAAAGGGAAGCAAGAGATCTAGGAGCCACGCCTGTTTCTGGTTCTGTGATCTTCTGTCTTTTTGGAGGCACAGGGTGGAGCCTTCTAAGTTTTAGTGCTAATATCTGTAAGTTATTGCAGCATGGACACTAATGGATTGAAAGGAAGCCTGCAAACTATAAGCTTCATGATAATAAATTAAAAGCCTCTCATTGCCTTGATATGAAACCCAACTGAGAGGCAAGTATCCCTGAAACAAAACACAACAGCAGCAACAAAAAGGCACAGCAAGTCTTAGAAACCATTAAATGTGATGCAGTACTAAATCTGTCCCATAAAATCCAGGATGTTGGTAACAGTGCATTAATAAAAACTTTCTCGAGGCATTTCCCAAAAACATTTAAGATAAACACTGCAATGGAAAGTGACAGTTTTGCTATTATGCTAATTATAACAGAAATTTCAGTGAGATTTTAACAAACAGCATAAACAAACATTTCACTCTATATGTTGCAGCACTGGGTTAGGCTTTACTGAAGAACTTTCTCTACTAGAAATTCAAGAGGAAGAGTTTCTTCTATTATAGGGTGAGTCCAAGGACTAGTATTCTGTGACTGAAGAATGTCGTATTTTGGAGATTGGATGGGAATGGAGAAAAATATATATTTCTCTGCTCTAGAATACCAAGTTGACCTATTATTTTTGGAGATCAGAGATATGAGAAGCAAGATCCAATATACAACATTAAGCAATAAATATCAGCAACCTTCGAAATTGTGATTTGTAGTATAGTTTGGTCTTGAAGTCTCTCTTGAGATTGGCCATATGTCAACATGGCCTCTCTGTATTAAGGGAAGGAAACTGCAGGGGTGAATATCAAACGAGACAGAGAATGAAGTTAAAATGCACAGCAGAAATGTATTACCTGGAAATCTTCGAGGACTTAAATGCAAACAGGAGGCCAACAGGAAGCTCCGATGTGACTAGGAACGCAGCCAGAAGGTGGGACCAGTTATAAATGACCAAAGCGGATATTCGGGGAATTATTTTAGTCCCTTCTTCATGCCTTGTGGATTGGCTAGTGTAAGAAAACATACAAGAAGGGAGAATTTATTTACATAACTGATGTTTACATGCACACTGCCAGGAGGTGTGCTGAGCTTTGGGTCATCAAGGTTAAGAACGAAGTATACAATACCCAGAGACATAAGAAGGGAGGGGCTTGACTAAACCAAAGATGATGGTGGCTTTCAAGCAGGATTGAAAAGCAAGCTGAGCCAGCAACCATGTTAAACAAATTCATGGCGTCTTAGAAACAAAGTGAGCTTGTTTCCCAAGTGGCAGCATCGAGATGGATAACCCAAATTCATAGGAAAAATGCTCCAGTGAAGGACAGAGCTCTGAGTCAAGAGAAGCGGAAGCGGCTGGAGCCTCCAGGGCAAAGTGTCAGGAGCAAAAGGGGCTGCAGGGGACAAGGATATGATCCACACCACAGGTATTCAGTAAGACTGAGCGGGGCTCTAAGCAGAAGATTCCTCTGAAAGAATGTTTGACAGAAAGTACAAAACCATTGTGAAGAATTACAAGGGGAATTATAATTAGGACTCACACTGAACCAAGAATACTGTCAAGTATTAATCATACTGAGAAACTGTGGAGTGTGCAGGACGTGGTGAGAGAACGATGGATGTTTCTTAGGAGCCAGCATTTCTTTAACTGATTATTGCAGTGTCCTATATAGCATAACTTAAAAACAAAATCTGAAAGTAAACAAATTTCACTGTAGGAAAAAAAAAAAAAACTAAAGATATTTATAGAAAAAAATCCATGCAGCAAATTATGCAAAATCTAACATATCTACATTCAAGAAAAAAGTAACTGGCGGTCAAGAAACGGATGCATATGATCCAAATTAAGAAAACAAAACTAATCAATCAAAATCTACCCAACACAAAGATGTTAGAAATTGTATGTAAGATCGTTAAAATTTTATAGCTGTTTTAATAGTTTATGATAGTGGAAATATTTTACATAGATAATAAATACGTCAAAGCAGGATATTAGAACAAAAATGCTGGGGAGAAAAATCCAACATTTAAGAAATGGTAAGTTAAACATAAGATAAAGATGAACAGATTTGTAAACTGAAAGAGCTTTTTTAAATTTGCATTTTATTTCAGTGTTAGTGTGTGAGTGTCCTGAATGTGTTTGTGTGTTATTGGTTACTTCATAAAATATAGTATAAAACTTAATCTTTGTTAGTGCTATCAACTTTCAAATTATATGCTACTTAGCAAACAACTGAAGGCTCTTAAAGCAATACATCTTCACTGAGTACATTGTTTCTTTTGCTTTACATGTTCAAAAATTTTCCAGAACATACTATAATTAATTTGGAGCTGTTGAGATGGCTCGGTGATCTAAGTGCCCGCCTGGCAAAGAGAAGGACCCAGGTTTGGTCCCTAGAACTACATGCTCTGCCAGCCCTGGAACCTCAAGCATACCATTCCAGCCACCAAAATTGGGCATGGTGATGCATGCCTGTAATCCCAGCACTCGGGAGGCTGAGGCAGGAGGATGAATGTGAATTGAAGACCAGCCTGGGCTATAAAAATGAACTCAAGGCCAGCCTGAACTGCATAGCAAGACCCTGTCTAAAAAAAAAAACATAGTAGTATCTAGCTCATAGAAAGGATAGAGTACCGAGGAGCTATTAAATTTTATATATATATATATATATTCAGGCTCCATTAAACTGGACTATTTGAGGAGCTTTAATTTTCCTTTTTGTGATATTGCCTAAACTATAGGTTCTCCTCACACAAATGCTCACAAAGATTCCCATGCTCTAATCACTGGGCTAAATAAATATGCTATTTTACATGATAATCAGGAATTTTGCAAATATAATAAAGATAACATAATAACATTGTGCTAGATTATTAAACTAGGCCCAATCTAATCCCATGTAAAACAGTCACTAGAGTTAGAGGAAGCCAAAGGAAGTCCTGAGACCTTTGTAGTATGAGGGAGACTAGAAATCCTTCCCATGAAGACGAACCACATTCAAAGCTTGGGAAGCCATTTGAAGCGCTTCTGGAATGCAGTTTGTCTAAGGGCAAATGAAAGGTAAGTACGCAGAGTTCTCAGTCGTGCATCTTAGCAGCAGTCCTGTGTGTTCCTCTTTCTCTGGCAATAAAAGCCAGCCTAGTCTGGCTGGGCACTTAAGGAAGTGCTGGTGACCTTAGCACTGCCTCTCCCAGGGTGCTCTCCGTCCTGGCAGGCAGTCTGATGTTCGGGTGTCTCACTGGTAATTGGATGTCCCTCTCACAGGAAGCTTGTTTTTCATGGAAGACATCATTGTGATTCTCTAATGACCTGTGTGTATTCTGTTTCTACCAAGAGAGCCATCCTCTCCAGGTGCTGTGGCTGGAGGAAAAGTTATGTTCCGGTGTGTGAGTTGAGTGAGACACAGAGCAAACAAAGGTAGACCAAAAAGAAACAAAAAACAACCAAGAGAAAACAAAAAACCCTCACATAAAATGCCACACACATTTTGTTAAAGAGAAAAGGAGGTCATCATGCAGGCCAGTGGCAGGTCAAACATGAAGGGAGAGAGAGGGCAGGCAGAGGACGAGAGAACCGGAGGGAAACACTAGCTGAGTGTGTGTGCCCATATCTTGTGGAACTTTGTTTGCTGAGGCCTGCAGCAGGTATCCCTTGGTACTTCTTAGGGGACAGAAGGATAGTTTCAGATGAAACACACAAGGAGAAACTTCCTGCTTTTACCCAGTGACCACTCTCTGGCTTTAAGGCTGATGTGGAATGCGCTGCGTTTTGGGTCAGTGAAATGAGGAGCAAGAGACTACAAGGAAGAGGTCAGAGAGGACAGCTTCTGAATGAGCTTCAAGAAACTTAATCAGACCAGGAATAGATGTCAAAACAGCACCACATTAAGCATTTGATGAGAAACCTGAATCCTTGGAAGCAGATTCATCCCTGGAGCCTTCAGAAGCAACAAAACTCCATCCTGTGAACCCTATCTTAGATTTTGTGAGACTGAATTATATATACCAAATTCTGACCTACAGATCAAGGAGATAATAAGCTTGTACTTTTATACTTTTAAATTCTTTATTGTCTTATAATAAAAATAACAAATTGGAATAGTAGAATAATATAGCTACTCCATTTTAAAGTTGGGCACTGCTAATTTGTTTCATATACATCCTTCTCAGAACCACTTCTCAGAATAGTTCTAAATCCTGTCAATTGGGAGCAATCTTAGGCCAAGATTTGGTTGTGAATGTCAACCTTCCCTTTAAAGAATATTTTACGAAGATGCTAAACTCTACTTTGACTTTCTAATTGAATTTTGAATGTGTACTTATTGAATTTCATAGGTTTCCATTTTCATTGTTTCTGATACCAAGAGGAATGCCTGGGTGAAATGGGACAGTTAATCGTAGCTTTTTGAGTAAACCCTATACTGATTTCCACAATGCATATACCAGTCTGCACCCCCACAAAAGGCCAACTATGAAACAGTGTCTTTTGGAAGAAAATAACATATTTGAATCTGTATTTTTTTAATTATCTATTTGGGAAAAACTAAATGATAGATTGAAAAATGTTGAGACTAAAGAAAAGAATCAAAATATGCAAAATTATGTTTTGTTATTGTTCAGGAAATATTTACTCCAAATATAAAACTACTGGAGCTGGGGAGATGGCTCTGAGACACAAGTGCCTGCTGGGCAAGTGCAAGGTCGTGAGTTTGAACCCCGGTCCCACAAAAAAAAAAAAAAAAAAAAAAAAAAAAAAAAAAAAAAAAAAAAAAATATATATATATATATATATATATGTAAAACTACTTTTTCTTCTTGGGAGCAGATAAAGCTGGCAATTAGCCATATGTATGAGGACAGGACACAGCCTCAGTGCCCAGTGTAGCCAAGATACTGCTGTCTTGAGAAAAGCATCCTGCCCGAGCAATTTCAGCCATTTGTTGATAGGCAACCTGGTGTCTCGTGATACTAACTTTGTAAAGATACAAATGAACACCCTCACTGTTGTTCAGTTCCTTTGTCCATCAGGCAAACAGGCCTTTACCTGATCCAGCTCTTGTCTCTTGTCTATTTTTTCCTCGTTTCTGCTGCTGTTACTCCCTGGGGTACACCAAGAGATGCTGGGTACCCACAGTTTTGTGGGTTTCTTTCCATTTTCCTTGTAACAGATTTGACTAATTCTTCTTTTCCACCAACCTGCCTGCTAAAATTGACTACATGTATGGCACGACTGGTGTACTGTTTTACATATGCTTAAAGATAATCCCCAAATCAGAATTCAATAGAATGCAACTGGCAATAGAATGAGATGTTATGAATGCCATATATTGTAGCTGGTGTTCTGTTTGTCTTGCTATCTGAGGCACTGCACTACAAATTGTGTGTGTGTGTCTGTGTGTGTGTGTGTGTGTGTGTGTGTGTGTGCATATTTAGAGAGCAAGAGAAAGAGATTGAGCTGTGAAAGGGCTCAGCAGAATGCATAAGGCACATACACCAATCTGACAAAACAAACATTTATGCAGCACTCCGCTCTGCGGTAACATGTGAGGCTGCTAAGAAACCATTCTGTGATTTGCTGTCATTTAAACAGGGTGCATTTGCCACAAATCACTAAGTATTGCACCTCGAATGCCAGGACGCTATCAGATAATAGTACCAATTCTTTTTTCTTAGATAAAATAGCAGTTGATGTTATAGAGCCCCAGTGATCAAAAATGATTAGGAGTTCAATGTTGTATGAATGCAAAATTCAGAAGAACAGGAAGCATCCTTGTATGCTGCTCTGAAGTGGCAGAAGTTATGTCCTTAGTCATGTTTTTATTCAGCATATATTAAGAATGCGCTATGTGCCAGGCACTATGGACATGGAGATGAATAATTACAGTTCCTCTTTTTGAAAGCTAGTTAAGGACACAGAGGAAAGATGCATGCCAAATACATCATAGTTCCAATGTACTATGACATATGAACAGAATGCCATGACAACTGGGTGGCAGAAAAAATTGTCTTTTAAGGGGAAAAATGAGAATGACTATTTTCTGGGGGGAAAAAAGTAGGCAATTTGTACATGGTAAATAGGTATAGCACCTGTCTGACAAGTAGAAGGTTATGAGTTTGATTTTTCCCTCAAAAGGAAAATATCAGGGCTGGCCAAATAGCTCAATGGGTTAAAACACCTGCAAACAGGTACAGGGGTTGGGGTTCGATCCTTGGGCCTGCCATGCCAGCCGCGCCCTTGGGGTTCACTGAGATGGCAATTGAGACTGGGCATGGTAGCAAGTGTCTGTAATCTGTGGGAGGCTGTGAACAGGCAGGTCACTACCAGTCCAATCTAGTGGTGAGACCCTGGACACCCTGTAGACCCTTCCCTAAAATAATATCGCAAGCATCAAACCACACAGCTGTTATCTAGAGTTAAATTTCGTATATGGACTGACCCTGTGCTACTCCACTTTGCCACACTTCCTGCAGTAACTAGCGTATGGGCAGTTATTTGATTGCTATGGTTTGTGTCTGGCTCTCCCCTCAAAGCCTCATGTAGTCATAGGGCAGAGATTTCAGGAGTTGGAGACTGACTCACGATCCCCTGGAATTATGGGTGCTGCTGGGATTATGCTTGTGCTAACTACACCCCGCCTGGGGCATGTGGCCTGAAGATAACTTAAGGGAGACAGATTTCTTCTCTGTTGCCATTGTTGCTGCCATTCCCCCATTTTGCCCTTTTGTTCTTTGCTACCGCTGAAAGGAGGCTCTCTGCCATGTGCCAGTCTGCACTGGGGCCAGCGGAGTAAGAACTGAAACATCCAGGATTTGTGAGCTAAAGAAACCTTTCCTTCTTTCATTTTGGATGTCGGGTGTTTGTCCCAGCATGGAGAGAAGAGGAACTGGGACAATGACCTGGGTGATAAGAAGTTAACCCTAGATAGGAGGAACCCTAGAACAACTGGTCGACCAGGTTTTCCTAGTTTCTGAAGGGTCAAAAGATGAGATTCTCTATCAGAGATTATTTTCCAGTAGTCAGAACTAACAGTAAAATCAATTATTTTTCTCTTAAAAGGCTCATTCTACTCACAAAAATATACAAAAAGGAGTCTTCAGATCAGGAAGTCAAAGATGCAGAAAGCCTTTAGTCTACCTTCTCATTCCATTGTGCTCTTCATCCATAAAATGAAAACGTGAATGTGAGAGACATTAAGGCAGGTGGAGTTATGGAAGCACAGTGACATCTAAAAGATGTGTGTAAGTGGAAAGTATAACAAGTCCATCATTGTGAAGAATATATTTGCTAACTATTAAATTGATTTGACATAATGAACACTGGCTGGTACTTGAGAAACTTTAAATATAAAGATTAACCTTTCACAGTTTACTTCTTACTCATGTAAAGATACTTTATACATCTTTTACTATTGATAAAAGATACTGATTTTTCATTATTTGTTGATGTTTTCATTTGCTAACAATCTATTAAACAAGTGACTGGGCACACTGTGAACAGACACTTGGAGCATAAGGAACAATAATGTTCATGTTACACCACCACGTGACCTCAACCCAATGCATAGCACCTAAGAAGCATGAGATTTTAGCTCCATGGTTCACGTAATGATTTTTTAAGTACATGATTTCTAATTAAGTTGTAAACTTAAAAATATAATTCTAAACGTTTACTTTTATATGATGTTATAAGATATTGGCTATTGGAAGTTAGAGTTCAATAACTTCCCTAAAGTTTTATAAACTTATTTATTTAACATTATCACTTATATTATGACATTGGTTGCAGCCGTCTCATAGGCTATGGTTGGGTATTAGCAGAAAAATATAAGGGCGAAACTGTTAACTCACTATTTCAGACAACCTAGGCAATATGACATACAGTTGACCCTGCTGCTATTGTTGAGTACCGAGCCTAGCTTCATCTGCGTAAGTTAGGCGAACACCATAATCAGCTGTGACAGTCTTCTAAGAAGCTTCTTGCATGAAGATGGCTTTGCAGAAGAGAAGGAGCATGAAAGGATGGCCCCACCTTGCAGAGGTATGGTAATGATGGCTTGTGAGCCAATGTTGTTTTGCTCCTTTGCCTGGAGTACTAAGTTTTGCCATTAGTGTCTTCTATCCATTAGTCTTAATTACCCTCAGGAGACAGCTGTAACTGGAGATGATAAAATGTTTACTTTAATTCGACTTGTTCGAGGTAATAAAAATCTGGCAGCAAATGCATGTGTGTGTCTGTCTTTAATTATTCCCACATCAGGTCTCTATTTCCCTCTGTCTTTCTGTGTTAAGACCATTAAGGTGTTAAGTGCAAAGTTAGTGTTTAAAGAGCAGGGCTCCAGACAGTCTGAGCTGGGAAAAGCCAGCACTCTGGCTTGGCTTCCATAAGACGCTGCTGATTAAATTGTAGGTGACTGAGAACCATATGAAAGTAACCAAAGATTCAATAAAGGAAGCATAGGAAATATTTCAAAAATAATTGTGATTGTCAAGTTTCAACAAAGGTACTGATATTTTCTTCTAGGTCTTACAATGTCATATTTTTGGTGAAGTTTATTATTTATAAGAAAAAAACAGAAAAGAGAAGAATCATTTTAGGTCATATAAATGAAATGGTTACCTACTTTGTATTTCCTCTTAGAAAAGAGATCTTATCCTTAAATGTTCACATATGAGAAGAAAGATTTCTAAACTTCAGCACACTGATTTTACAGTAAAATGTTACTGTCACTACTTTCAAAATTTTAAGGTAAAACTATCTCATAAACAAATTTTAATATAAAATTTAAATTATGTTACTCCTTTTGATGTATAGATAAGTCTCTTGGAACTCAGTTATCTTTATATTAGAGTAGGGAAAAAAAACTATTATCCACAATTGGTGTTTTTTTGTTTTGTTTTGTTTTGTTTTAGAAAGTAAATAACATTCACCTATTTCCTTGTTTTTGCAATTCAGAAGACAGGCTTTCATATAGCTTTGAAAATTGTTTGCAGGTTATATTTTGGGATTTACTTGATCAGGATATAGGATTTTAGGCTTTTCTCAGTCTTAATACCCAAGGGAAAAGATGTCCAGGACAGGAGGCCAGGAGAGAATTTTGAAATATACCAAATGAGGCTGAGATGAGCTTGACAGAAAAACTTTTAAATTCTTCTGAAAGGCTTTGCTTTCATAAGAAAATCCTATAATATAAAAATGTTGAGCTTCTTCATCTTAGCTGGCCCCTGGTGTCTGGGAATAATGCTGGTATCAAGATATTATTACATAGAAGACTAAACAGTTGGTATAAATCTACTGTTAAATGAACTTTAGCCTTTGTCCTTGAACTCAGCTATGAGCTCAAACAAATAAACCATAAAACACAAAGAAAGTTACAGCTGACCTCCAGGATGAACTATTATAGCCTCAATCTATGGCAGTCCAAAACTCTATGATTATTTAAATTCCTCCACTTTATTTCCCAAGGTGCTTCTCTGGAAGTCCACGCTCACAAGTAGAGCTCATCTTGTTCCACTGCAGCCCTGGTTCAGAACTACACCTGCTGTCCAACTTTCACCACAGGTTCTGCACCGCTGTGCACACCATGGACTTTTTCTTGCCTAGAAGAGTACAGAGAAGAAGCCAATAGAGACGATGGTTTCTTGTGATCAACTCAGCTCTCTCTTTTGTTACACTTCTCTTTCTTGGATTTGTCTCTGCCATATAGAATGTTTTCCCTTTCACTTAGTATTCCGGCCCCTCGCCAGTTTAGAGCTAAGAGAAGACATGTCTACTAAAGAACAAGGAACTTTCAGTTAAATATGTTTTTACTTCATCAACATCTTTTTATCCTGGAGCACATGAAAATTCATCGTATTCGTTAAATGTCATAGGATCAATCGGCAAGGTGCTGGGGCCTATTTTCAATAGCTTAAAGCCACCAGAACGTCTCAGCATCAGGCCCACTCAGGAATGTTCAGATTTGGGTTGCACATCCCAAGCAAGACTGCTGTGACTGTGACAAGACAAGAGGAATGACAGTTCACTTATTCCGTGGAAGAACACGTGAGGCACTAGTAGAGTTTATCTCCAGATGCCACTCATCCACAGTTTTTTCAGGGCTTATAGAATTTAGAACATGGAAAACAGTACATAAAATAGTCATTTTTAAAAGCTTGAATCTCCAACAGAATCTTCTTTTTGAGCTCAGACTTGCTTTTAAAAGTCTTTTTAGTTTTACACATATACTTCAAACTCAATTATATGAAACATGTATCATTGCATTTCACTCGAAGGTACTTTCTCCTACCAGTGTCTTCAACCTCACAGAAGAACATATCTACTAAGAGTCACTACCTCCTTACTTTTCTCTGTTTCTTTTCCAGGTAATTAACATGAGGTTACTTACCTCTTCTGCCAACAACTTTAACCTGCCCTTGTTTCAAATTCCCTCATCTACTGTTCATATTTACACAATTCTCCGTAACACAGCCAGAGTTGTCATTGTGAGAAAAGAAATGTGGTCACCATGTCTCCATTTTGAGAAGCTCCAATGGCTCCTCACAGTACTAAGACGAAATGTGAAATGATTTGCATGACTGACAAAGTCTTTAATAAACCTGTCATCTAGCCCATCAGCTAATTCTCCCAATGTCTACTATCATACAGCTTTGCTATATTTTTATTTGCTTCCTTAAATATAACACATTCACTTCTGATAAAAATGAGTCTATATTTTGTAGATGAGGAAAGAAAAAAACATCAAATATTGGCTTTCTCTGTTAAGGGGGAATTGTAATAACTAGATTCATGCCCTCTAATAAGGCAGGTTGCTGATACCACATGAAGTTGTAGGAATAAATTCAGCTCGAAGACTGGTGCTTTTTCAGAGATTTGCTAGTTGAGAGTATCTATAGATATTTAGATAGTTAGGTAAAGATCTTTAAAGTTGTTATTTATTATTTTACTTTTTATATTTTAGTCCTTTTGAGACAAGGTTTCACTGTGCAGCTCTGACTGGCCTTGGGTTCACTTTGTAGCCCAGGATGTTCTCAAATTCACAATAGCCCTTCTGCCTCAGCCTCTGGAATGCTAGGATTACAGGTGTGAATCATCACAGCAAGCTGATAGAGGCATTTTTGATCAGCTTACCCTTAGAAGAATTTTTACGGTAGTATGTTTCTCCCAGATCAGTAAATTTAAAATGTGAGCAGCTGTGATGTATTCATCAAGTCATTTGCCGAGGTCACTTATCTTTGGTGTCTGATTAGAAGTATTCACAACATGTTTTGGTGGGCACTTCTTATCTGGGTCTGACTGTTAAGCTGGAATTTCACCTTGATGATTTGAGAGCCATATAAAGGTCTAGAAAAGCACACTTCTGGATGTTTCTGGGTAGGTCACAGAGATCCATCCTCTGGAGCAGGACCTGGCCCCAGGCCCTTCCCTTATGTGTGGCCTCCCATGATCAATATAAAGAAGAATGTGACAGGACCCCACAGTTTTCTTCTGCCTTTGGGATAACTTTTCTTAATGCTTTCATTTATTCTTTCAAATATTTCCTGAGTAGTTTGGATTGTGTTCAACTTGTTGCCTAGCTCTATGTCATCAAGATTTCTACCTACATTCTCTTTCAGGAGACTTAGTGTTTCTGTTAATATTAGTGTTCTGTTAATATTTGGTTCTTTAATCCATTTTAATGTTAATCAAGTGCATGGTGATGGACATGGCTCTCGTTGTAGTCTTTGCAATGTGGAAAGTCAGTTTTGCTAGCATCACTGATTAAAGAGGCTATCTTTCTCCAGTGGAAGTGTCTGGCCCCTTTGTCAAATGAAGACAAGGTGGCTGAGTATGCTTATAATCATGTCTATATTTTCTAATCTTTCCATTGATCCTCAAGTCTGTTCTTTGCTGGTGACGTGTTGATTTTATCACAGTAGCTTTGTAGTATAATTTCAAGTCAAGGACCCTGATGCTTGCCACTTTGCTGTGTTGCCCAGGATTGCCTTTGGTATTCTAGGTCTTTTCTGGTTCCACATGAATTTTGTAAACCAAGGAATGGATTAATAAGATGTAGTTTTATGCAACTCAGCTAGAAATAAAGATGAAATCGAGGCTTTTATAATAGGTACAACTAGAGACCATATGAATAAATGAAATAAATTCAAATCTCATGTGTACAAACTGTATGGTCTCACTACTATAAAAATATGAAAGAATAAGATCTAAAATGTTCAATAGATATTTTGAAAGAGAAAGAAACTGCTCACAAAGAAAGAACTGGGAGGGTGGAAAAGAGCAAAGGAGAAAAGAAGGAACAAAAATACATATGCATATATACGTACATAATATAGCTAAGATCATTGTCCTACTAATTTTTATTAGTTCATTGAAATGAACAGTTAATGCGTATACTGCATGATCTACTAGGCATGTTGTACCTGGCAATCTGGGCAACTATTTCAAAAATAGCAATATGCAAGACAATAACCATTGTTAATTTCCTATCATCTTGCTTTGAAGTTCCTTCTGTATTTTTATTGTGTTGTGTCTTTTAAAAATACTCTTGCAAAACCTCTTCAGAAATGAAAAAGCCTTCTTTTAAAACTTCCCGAAGAGAGTAGCCACTATTTCTCTGTAATATACTGTGCTGTTAAATTATCACATTACCATAACAACAATAATATGACCCATGCAGTGACAAAATGCCAACCAGCCTCTATCACAAGAACTGTGTACTTATGTTCCATGAGAGAAGGCAGTCAAGCAATGACTTTTCAGATAGCTGGGGGTGCAACCGTTCTCATTGAAAGCTGATCAGTAACCTTGGGATATTCTGTAGAGGGGATTCTGTATGTTTTCTCTTTTATTATTCTTATTCTTAGTAGGGAATATTTAAACCTAACATGTGTAATCTCCTCCTGTGCTTTTTGACATTCATTAAGCTCCCTTATCCATAAGGTCAGTGCTGATATTTGAATTAAGGTTGCATCAAAGATGCTTGTTTTTATCACACAGCAGTTTGCTTTATGTTTCTCTCTATAACATAGGGCATAATCCTATTTCATTTATTAGGAATGACAGTGACTAAATGTTCACCCAAAATTGCACAAACATGTTTTATCTGAGTAATACTTTCTGAAGTTTCACCTTATACACAATACAGGTTTTGGTATATGAAGGCTCAAATAGTACACAGGATAAAAAGTTAGAAAATAACCTAAGAAGTTTTATCAAAAGGAATTATCTTTCCAGAATAGAAAGCCAAGAAAATAGGCTTAAAATAAAAGTGGAACTTGCTCCCAAAAGGGAGGCTTTTCTGATGGGCATGTAAAAACTCTAAAATTATGTGGTGAAAATGATATCTATTCTTTTTTTCTTTTTTCAAGAGAATAAGAAATAGTAAAAAAAATAGAAATGGGACAGAATTTCACTAAACAAAATCATGGTAATCTAACAATGATTGTTATATTACATAATATTATCTTCAAACTGTTCAGATTACCAGATCTAAGCTTGCAAAATTAGTTTAAAAAGTTATAAGAAATTGAAAATGAGAAGAAAAAATATTAAAGTGTTAATCACTCTTTTCAATAAAGCAGCAGAAGTCAGTGGTGTCACTATCCAAGCTGCCCTGCATACATATATAAATCTATCTTCTTCCCTTCCTTCTTTCCTTCCTTTGTCCTTTTACTCACCCCAGGTGTTCCTGCCCTCCGAGTAGATTCGTTCCCTTTAGCAGTATCCATTATGCCTTTCACATTTTCTTCACTCTTCTAGGTTCTTGCTCTAGCAAGGCAATATGAAGTCTGCTCATGTGTGTCTAATTTATTTCATTTATGAATGTGGTCTTTCATTTCAAAAGTCTAGAAGCTCCAATTTTATGTGATGAGTAGCTTCTTAAAATGATTTATATTAAAATAATATAAATCTATTGAAGAACGTGCAATATCTTATAAATGTTTAAGGATATAGTCTTCCTCTTTGTTACAGTATCAGACTGCAGAACTTGGAGAAGTATTAAAACACCACTTGAAGTTGTTTTTATTTAACCCCAGACAATATTCTCCATGATCCTAATCTCTAAGTAGAAAGAACTGAAGTGTCCTGAGTGATTGCACCAGTGCCCCACAAAGAATGCATCACTGGGAACTGCAAAGATAGACTAATAAATAATGAAAAGTGAGAAAAAAGAAAATTATACTTTCAGCTCCCCAAGAGAAAAGACACAAGCAAATGGTATATTGTTAGAGTGAGATAAAATGCAAAATGTTTAGTATAAAACAATAAAACGATACTACCTCAGACAAGGAAAATGAAAATAGTTCATCAGTGCTTGCTGAAAGAATACCAGATGTCATTGATATCTGGATACACATTTGGTCATACTGAAGGGAAAACACTACAAAAATTTTTGCAACTGATTTTAGGAATATATTGATGTACTGATTTGACCCCATCTGTACTGGAGAATAAAATCTAGAATAAAATTTCTTTGTTGAACTTTCCTTATGGTGTTATTCCAGGATGAGTGAGGACAGTGTTAAGTATATAGATTGAAGATTGTTCAATTTATATTTTTTAGGAAACTATGAATCACGTATCATGAATATATGACATGGGTTTTTACATATTTAGTACGAGGAGATAAAATCTCGGTGAATTTCAACTCCTGCAGATAAATAAATTCAATACTTTTAAATTTCAAAAACATAGTTATTAAGAAAATTCTCCATGCTCAGTTACATACCAGGTACTTCGGATGTCAAATCAATTCATCTGTTTCTAGCTTTAATAACTACTTGGAGAAAAGGTGAAATAAAACCATAGCAAGAGCAGCCCGACTCATGTTGGACAGTGGCATCTGTAAACACAGGACGGATGGTGGAAGTAATTCAGTTTCACGAGGCACAAGCCTGGACAGTAGCTCCATTTAACAGGATCTTACAGGCTTAATGTTGGACATCAGAAGTGCAGGGCACCCTGAATGTACTGGAGAGCGCACACAGGCTACAGTGATGGGGAAATACTTGGGGAATCTATGGAAAACTTAGCATGAAAATTAGTACTCATGAATGATTAGTAAAGTCAAAATGGGGAAGTGCTAGTAGTTATTTCTTACTATGTAGCTGAGCACTTCAATCCTAGTGGTTTAAAACAATAGATACTTCTTATATTATGGGAGATATATCGGGGTTCACAATACTTGCTAATAGATTGCACTTAAGAGTCCAGGACAGAACCCTCCGTCTTGTACACCTTATACTAATAAATGAATTAGCACCCATTAATAAAGAAGAGTAATGCCGCAAAGCAAAAGAGGGCAGCACAGGTTACGGATGGAGGAGGTGCTGACCACGGTGGTAGCACAATCCCATCTCCACCCCGAGCTGTGCCGCCTGCCCTGTCCTCTGCTGCTTGATCCATGCGCATATTACAGAGCACATTGCCGCACAGTGTTGTCGAGCTCTGTCAGCCGAATTATTGTGATCAGTAGTTACATACGAAGACTTAAATTGCCATGTAAAATAATATGAAATACAGTTTTAAAATATCAAAAATTTAGCTCCTTGTTAAGGCTGGGAACAATTGAGAGGCTCGCTAATTACATATTTGACAATAGCTATGAGGAACAGTCTCACAATCGCCAAATATTTCATTGAATCAAACTGGTCTTTAGCATATGTTAGATGAGTTTCTAATTTGGCTATAAGACATGAACATGGGGTAGATGTCGTGATTTATCCAAATTCAAATATTTTTTTCCTTCTACTTAAATTGTTGATAAAAGTTAGTCTGTGGTATTTTATGGTTAATTAATTTTGAAAGGCCACAAAGAAAAACTTAATTGGTTGTTCCACATCCTTTACAAAGATACATACAACCATTTAATTAAATATCACATAGCAATTAATTAATTAGGTCACAGCTATTGGGAAACACCTCAAAAGTCACAGAAATCGGTTCCCTTCCATAAATATTCTTGTTTGATTTTTGCTAGAAACCTAATAACTCCATAAAATTAAACACTACATTTTCCTTCCTCTAAGCTCTTATAAAAATTATCTAACTTTTATAAAAGCTCCCTACCTCCTACTTAGTTTTATTCTAACCTACTGCTATTCGCCCTCAACAATAGCAAACTGGCCTGTCTAAAACACAAGTAAATACGCTTTCCTAAGGGTGCTTATACCTTGATGAATTCCAACTCCTGTAGGGGCTGCATAACTTCAAAGCGACATACTTCCCTGTCTTTGTTTCCTGCCCCCCCTCCAAATTCATCACCCTTGGTTAGTCTTCATCTCCCAAACTGGGAATGTCCCCTTTCCAAGACTTACAAATGCTCTTATATCCCTTCTCTTTCAAAAAAAATTCTCTATGTATATGTTATTTATCATCTCAAGTATAATTTCCTCATACACTTTATCATTCAAATGTAATAAGTTGTCTTTTGCGTTACCTGAGTTTGAACACCAACACTACACCACCACTATAGCACTTTCCAATTTGTTTCAAACTATCTATACACACAGTTTGTCAACTTGTAAATTATAATCAGGACTATATCTGAATGATTATAATTACCATTTATGAGAGTTCCAAACATAAAACTTAATTTGAAAATGAATATATTGATAAAAGCATGGGTTGGATAAATGAAGGACTAAATAAATACAAAAGCAATCTGACAGAAATAATCATTTTTCATAAAGAGAAATTATCAGTGAGTATCATTTGAAAGTTTTCTGCCCACATTTAAAAGCACCTATCTCAAACTTCATTGTTACAATCATAATTTTCTCAGGAGAATGTACGGAAAATGCAATTGAAACTCTATGACTAGATGAATGAAAATCAACTAGACATCTGGTCAATTCTAGCCAAACTGGTTCTTCCCATAAAAAAAAAAAAAAAAAAAAATTGTATATAAAATTAAGACCTCATTTTTCACGTGACTGTTCATTAAAAGAAATAAATGCATAAGCAATGTATTTATTGGTTTCTTTTATGACTAATCAAAATACTTTAAACAGTGTAGTATCCATTTAAATAAAGCCATTTATGATATGAAACAGTACCAATAAAAAGGGTGTTGGTTTTCAAAGCTCCTTAACAGTGGCTTTGATACTCTCTGTACTATCTCATATCTGCCAACTCAAACTCAATCACTCACCTTGTATTTTCTTCTTGGAAAGCTACATTATTTTGTCTAATTATTCCTTATATTACATTATATTAGCTTTCTTACATACCATGTCAATATTCTATCGCTTGGTGTTTCCCTCATGCGACCCATTCCAGTAAGATGTCTGTAACTATTGAAGAACATTATCTTTTTGCTCCTATGCTAGGTAACGACCATGTTATTTTGTTTCACTGGACATATTTAATAGTAATAGTGACACTGGAAATTGCTCACAACTGGTAAACAGTGCATAACTAACAGTCTTTTAATCTGCCGCTGTACTAGTAAAGAGGCTGCATAGCAGTGAAACGTGTGTGAGTGTGTGTGTTCATGCCATTCTACAAACTTCCAAAATATCATTATAACTCATTTTATTCTAATGAATATTTATTATGGTATTATTATTTGCTAGTCACTGTGTTGTTTTGTACATGATCCATATATATATATATATATATATATACATATATATATATATATATATAATGAGAGATGGACTCAGACATAACCATTAGCAACAAGGACTGTCACAGAAGTATGCATAATGGACAAACAAAGAATGAACAAAGGAGCTATCTTGCAATACGCTTAAAGGGATCTCTGATCACTCTCTGAAACTTGGGAATATGTGACCGCAGAGTAATAACAGCACAACTAGGAAGTCAGCAAAGTATATGTTTTATGAAAGTTCTAGATTGTATCTTACAAACAGTATATCGTAATTAAAAAATTTAATAGGTTGGACATGGTGGTGCACATCTGTAACTCCAGCACTTGGGAGGTTGAGGTAGGAGGATCATTGTGAGTTCAAGACCACTGTAGAAGTTGACACATTGTGTCAACTTGGCTGGCTGTCTGGTGGTTGATACATTTTATCAATTTGGCTGCACTGCCTGGCTGCTTCACACCATGAGACTGCACAGACTCGTCAGCCTCTAGATTGGACCCTTCAGCTTTCTGTAGCAGATTCTTCTGCCTTCTGTTGCTGACACAATGGTTGACCATTAGAGACTGTTAGGAACTGGGGAAAACTGGTTAAAACCAGTAGAGACCAGTAGGCAGGGAACACTGTCTTGGGACTAGATCCTTCAGTTGGCACTGTGCAGATGCCCTCAGCTCACTTTCCCATCTGACTCTGGGACTGGCACGTGTTGTGTTATAACTATTCCCTGTATTACATCTGTTCCTCTAGTAAAACCCAGACTAGAACAGAATATGGCAGCAGGAGTGGGGTTAGAAGAGCAATACAGAGATGGCACTTTTTAATGGCTTTATGAAATTTGATGAGATCTAAAGATACCATGGTCTCTTCTGATATTAAGGAGCATAGTGATACTCCTTGGCATGAAGTTTTTAACCTAACATACCATATAGATCCATTTCATTACCCTAATTCACAACTTATGAGATCTCAGGAATTTAGAGATTCCATGAAGAAAAATTTTGAATCTCTTTGGCAAAGTAAGGAATATAGTGATGCCAGCTGGTTTGTCTTACCCTCATTGGAAAACTTTTGAATGAAAATAAGGAGCTTGAGGACACCATTTCCAGCCTCCAGACTCAAATAAAAAAATTTTAAAGTTTCTAAGTGTGTCCTGACAGATAATCTCCTCTCTTTTACCCACAAGGCTGAGGTTGCAGAGACCCAAATGTAGTCCCTCATAATTTGACTGGCTGAACTGCAACATAAATTAAATGCTCATCCTTGAAGGGTATCTGAAGTGAAGGTGAGGGCATTGATTGGAAAAGAATGGGATCCCAGGAATTGGAATGGAGATGTGTGGGAGGATCCTGAGGAGGCTGAGGAGGTTGAGTTTTTAAATGTTAATGAGGAATAGATTTCACCATCCACTGTGGCAAAGGGATCACTGTCTTTACCCTCTTCCATGTTAGTGTCTCCTAGTATATCTGGAGGAACCAGTCCTGCATGGAGTGAAAAGAATACTGGTGGAACTCCTTTGGACCCACCCTCAGCACCTATTTTTGCCTCTAGACCCATAACCAGGCTTCAATCACAGAAGTTACCTAAAGGTGAAGTACACAAGGTGATTCATGAGGAGATCCGTTATTCCCCCAAAGACCTTCTTGTGTTTTCTAACTCTTAGAAGCAGAGGCCTAATGAACAAGCATGGGATGGATTTTATGAGTGTGGGATAATGGTGGAAAACATACACCCAGATCAGGCTGAGTTTTTTGATATGGGCCCACGAAGTAGGGACTCTAAATTTAATATTGTGGCTCATGGAGTAAAGAAAGGTGTTAATAGTCTATTTAGCTGCCTGGCAGAAGTGTGGCTCAAAAGATCGCCCAAAGTGAATGAGTTAGAGATGCCTGATACTCCATGGTTTACTGTAGATGAAGGGATCCAGAGGCTTAGGGAAATGGGAATGCTGGAGTGGATCTGTCGAGTTAAACCTAATCCTCCAGATTTGGAAGATCCTGAAAACATACCGTTCACTAACACCACGAGAAACAGATTTGTGAGAGGAGCACCAGCATCCCTGAAGAGCCCTGTCATTGCTCTTCTTTGTAGGCCAGACCTTACGGTGGGGACAGCAGTTACTCAATTAGGAAATTTAAGAGCCATGGGCTTGATTGGATCCCAGTGTGGCAGAGATCAAGTGGCAGCACTTAATCACCATGGACAGTAGAAGCGGAACAATGACCAGAATAATCTGACACGCATAGACCTATGGCTTTGGCTAATTAGCCATGGTGTTCCCAAAAGTGAAATAAATGGGAAGCCTACAGATTTAGTGCCAATGCTCAATAATCCCTATGTACCTAGTATTATGTACGTAATATACCATATATATATATATATATATATATATGCTATCTTGATGTCTACCTATGCCTCTAATTTATTTTTGTCAATTTATATACTATGAAATATACAGAACATCAGTACCTTCTGCTTTGCACTCTTTTGTGATAGCTGCAAGTGCATATATCATTATTTATATCCTGCCTAATTTGCTTAAATAGCTCTCTTGATAAATATTTAAATTGCTTCTACTTACTTGTTCAATGATACTGCAGAACACAGATTTTACATGTATATATTCTATTACAATTTTTTCCTTTCAAATCCATTCTTAGACATTCTAGGTCAAAGAGGGCCACTGTGCCAAATGATTCTTTTACCCTTTTTTTTTTTTCATTTTGTAAAGAGAGTACAAAATAATATTAAAGAGAAAAATTACAAGTGACAAGAATTTCACTTAACAAGGTCATATTGACTTCACAGAATTTGTGGTAATCCATAGTATTGTCTTACAACCAGTTATTCATATTAGCAGACATATGCATGCAAAATTGGAAGAAAGAATAAAGGAAATACATAAGAAATTACGAGAAAAGGTACAATACAAAAAGGAGAAAAAACAAATGAAGCAGTATCTGCTCCTTTCCATAGACCAGCAAAAAAGCATAGTACAGTTGTCCAAATCATCCTGCTTACATGCATAGATAAATCTCTTTTCCTCGCTCCATCTCCTTTTCTCAACTCAGTAACTCCATCCTTTGGAAAAGTTCATTCCATTCTTGTGGCACCTACTGTACCTTTCAGACACCATTTTCTCTCTCATCTTCTCACACGAAGGAGACAATGCGATGTTTGTTATCTAATGATTCCAGAAGAAATCACCCCTGTCCTGGCCTGCGATACCCGTGCTACTGAAGTTGGGAAGCACTTACTGTCCAGCTTCACCACATTTTCTGTCATCTTTTGGTGTATGCTAGTATTGTCCTAAGAGTACTAGGCATATGCAAAGATTCAACAGTTCACAAACTAGGTATTTCATGCCTGTACTGAAGAGGAGAAAGCAGAGCTTATGGCTAAGTCATTTCCAAATGGAGTGAAATGCTTTCGGCATGTCATATCAAACCTTCAGTGACCAGGATAAGATCATAGGTAAATAGACTACAAAATGCTACTTTTAGAAAATCAAGAATGTGCTTTAAAACATAGGACTGGAGAACCTCTCTGAAGCAAAGAAGTCAACATTGACAGTACAAAAATTTATTGTAAATTGAAAAGTATTCTGATGAAATTTGCTTCTGAAATCCCACTGAATTCGCTGTGTCAGAGGAATGTGGAGTGGAACTCGCAGGCAAACAGTGGAAACTGTAAATCTGGGGTTTGTGTCACGGCATTAAATTATAGTGTCAGAAATAAGAATCTAAAGCCATCAGTGGTATAAATAACTGAAAAGAGATTACAGTCTAATGGGCTGCATACATATTTAAAAAGTGCTGTGTATACCGCTTGGGAAAATATATAGTGCTAAATCTAATAGCCCCATCTTACCTCCAGGCTTTTGGGCAGTGATTTAAGCCCCAACCTTTTGAAGGGAACAAAAGGGCTGTGAATATCATGGAAACACATGGTATTAGGAAGTACTAATGACTTCTGTGATATAAATGAGGTACCATGTTTTAGAATTATGCCTTTCTTTGTTTTATAATGAATGAAGTTTGCTAAATTACATTAAAAATCATAATCCTCTCTTCTGAGCTTTATTTTTATGTTTTTATGTATTTTGTACAGTGAATCACTATGGAGCTTGGACTCTTATCGATCCTCCTATTTTCAGCCTCCCCAGAGCTGGGATTACAGGATTGTACCACCATGTCAGGTCTCAGTGGCTGGCTCAGCCATCCCAGGGGTGTGGCGGGGCCAGTGCAGCAAGTGGTACCAGGATCAAAGTCAGATCCCTGCACTTGCATAAACAGGTGCTTAGCCCTCTGTTCTGTCTCGCTGGCCCTTCTTAGTTTTTAAATGTACTATTTTTTTTTAATTTTTTTTTCTTGTTTCAGAACTTTTGTTTATTTATTTTTATGGCCGGTTCAGCCTGCCCTGATGGCAGAGCTGGTGCAGCATGTGGTGCCGGGGATCAAACCGCGGTCCCTGCAGCTGCCCAAGCTTTCCTAAGCAGGTGCTTTAGACCACTGAGCCATCCTGCCAGCTCCTAAATGTACTATTGATATATGTGGCTTTTTATTTCCTTCTTATCTTTCTAAACTTTTGTTTGCTTTCAGCAGGAAGGAAGAAGAGATAAATTCCTATTTTGGAATTAAATGTACAATATAGATACATAACTACATAGACTTTACTTCATTTTTAGGTTAAAGCAAAATACTGATCTCTGGTAAAATACTTAATGATAACCCCTTTATATTTTACTATGGAAAGGAAAAATATAATTTCGTTTACTTGGTTGTGTCCTAAGAAAAAGATATTGTTTTCAGTATTTTTAAAAAAATCAAAATCTAAAGTATTATTTTTATTCCTATTTGATGAAATTAATTAGATCCCTGAAGAAAGCATATTTTCAAGAGAAATTAAAAGAAAAAATCAATCAGGCAAAAGGTTTTTCAAAGATTCTTAAATTTTCATAGGAAATATCAATCACCAATGACTTGTAAAGGATCTTAGTTCATAAGATTTTAATTAATGCTTTTAAACAGTGATAAGTTATTTATTTCACCTTAAATATGCTTGCTGATGAATCTTTTGGGGACCTTGTGTCAGATGAGAGAGATCTGCATCTTCCTAAAATTTCAATTCTCTTTCTATTTTTGCTGTGTTAACAAATTCAAGTGGTTCCCCCTCATGTGGACCAAACTGTCTTCAGGATGTGCCCTGTGTTACAGGAATCCTGAGCAAACACAAAACCTGTCAGGAAACCAGGTGAAACAAATGTGGGCATTTGAAGGATTCCACCACGCAGAAGGAAGGGGCTCATACATATCCATCAGCCTGGACAACATATGTTGAATTTTTTCTACTTCAGGTACAGAAGAGTTGGTTAAGAAGGGATACCTTTGGGAAGCTAAAAGCTTAGCCTCAACCTTATTTTTACTCCACTAAGCATGATTTTTTCTTTAATGGAAGTTCTGTTTTCTTTTCTTTTTTGTATTTTAGGCAAGGGTCTACAGGGTGTTCAGGGTCTCACTACTAGGTCAGACTCACAGTGATCTGCCTGTTCACAGCCTCCCAAGAGCTGGGATTAGAGGCACACTCCACCATGCCCAATCTCAAGTGCGCTCTCAGTACATCCTGGGGGCAGGGTCAGCACCGCATGCCTGGGGATCGAAACCCCAGTCCCTGCATCTGCTTGCCCTGTTCACCAGAATTAGAATGACTAACACAAAGGTCATTCCTCCACTTATTGCTCTCTCTTCCCTGTACCTTCTTCCAGGAATTCAGCAGTAAGAATATTCACCCTGGTGAAGTAAACATCCATGTTTCTGGTTTCTAATTCTACGTGGCATTATTTTTTAGAATGAAGCTTTTCTTATTATTCTTATTATTTGTGGATACGTAAGTCCTTATACAAATCCCAGTGTTGCAGGAGTTCAGGCACACCACTTTCATTCTCCACTTGAGAATTAAGATCAATAGTCAGCAAGTCTAAGGTTAAGACAGCCTTAGGTGACATTTTCGAGAATAATACTCAGTATTTCTTGAATAGCCTCCAGAGATCAGGGGTTTGGATAACTTTCCCACATGGTCCTTAGCTAGGTGGGTGACACTGGCAAACTACAGTATCTCTAGACTTCAGTCTTCCATCTACAGGGGAGAATATAATTTTGGAGAAAGTTTCTGTATTTAATATTTTTACTATATGATTGCTATACTACACACAGCATAATCAAAGACCATCAGGAAAGAAGTTGAGGAAGCATAAAATAATCACAGCTAGCATTATTCCAGAATATTTATTTTGTGTACGGAACTATGCAAGTAAGTCTTTTACATGTGGCATTTTAGTGAACTCTCCAGAAACTCTCCTGTATAAGCACTATTTGTACCAGATTGCACTTCATTCACCCAGTCTAGGGTGCTCAGTTAATAATTTAAATGCAGGTACTTAATTCTAGTGATCAGCCAGAATATAGTTCAAAATTAAAGTGAGTAGCTGTAGGCCAGAGCTAAGAGTTGATGACTCCACAGATTTTGTGTCCACTAAGATGTCTAAAACATTATTGCAAATATTTTATTTAGCCACAACAAAATAATCAAATGATAACAAACATGGCTCCAGAAAACAACCTTCTCTTGATTCCTCTTTCTTAAGCTACCTACTTTAAAACACTATATGAAATTAACTTTCTCTGTGTATGTTACTCCCATGCACCAATTGTGTGAAACAGCGACCATTGGGTGTCCATTTTACATGTAACTAATAGAGACATATTTAAGTTAAATAGCTTGCGTGAGTACACACACACACACACCTGGTAATTGTGTGAATCAGAAGTCTCCTGAAGTCTAATCTAACTCCAAAGCTGTATTCCTCCCCACTGGCCACCCATCAATTCCTAGATAGAATCTACTAGTGATCCACCATTAGCAGGAATGATCTTACCCTTTGTACACTAGGGACCTGATCCCAAGAACAGCTGGAGTGACCCTTGCAACCCACTCCATCCTGCCTGAGCATGCCAGAGCCTGTCCTTACAGCCACTGTTTTAACTGGACCACTACCTGTAAGTATCGCCCAGGCACTGATCTCCAGTGATGTGAAATATGACTAAGGGTGACAAAAATGTCTCAGTGAGCTGGAACTTAAGCAAGGAGACGTTCGATGTTTCAGAAATAAACAGGACCACCAAATGTCAGAAAGTACCATCTATAAATTTCAGCACGTTTGATTATTGTAGAGATAAGAAACTGCATCTTAAAAAAGGGAAGAACAATAAACAAAGCTTAGAGCAGACTGTAATCTGTTATTTAAGGATTTCTGAAAACTAGGATTTAAAAAGGCGGGAACAGCTTATCCTGATTGATGTGTCTGCCCTTACTTGAGACACTAGTGTAACAACTTACCCTGACTGATATCTCCACCCTTATTTGAGATACTGGTGATTATCTCCTCTCCTCCTTGTAATCCTATTGTATGACCTAAACAAAAAGGAGATGCTTCTGGAGTCCCGAGCTCACTTCTGAGAAGGCTCAGAAGCCAAGTACCTACCTGAACTCAATTTGATCTCTTTTTAGTGCTCCTACTTATTGGCTGCTGCTCAGAGCTCAAAGACACCATGAGGAATAAAGGGAGCAACGTTTTTTTTTGTTTTTTTTTGTTTTGTTTTGTTTTGTTATTGTTGTTGTTGTTGTTTTCTGAGCCTTTAAGCATCTGGCTCCTAGAATACTTATTAATAATTTTTTATTCCTTGGTATTTAGTTATAACATTGTATTTCTTATAATACATCTATAAATGGACATGGCTTCTGACGGAATCAGCTCTTTGAGAGGCAGTAAGTCATAAACTTATGCACATGTGACTATTGTGTCTAAGCAGTTGGCCTCATCTTATATTAAATTACTTATTTTTATTAATTGCTTTGGCATTTCTAGGGAAAGGATTAATCTTAGCAGAACCATTTTATATTTCAATTGTAGTATCATTTGCTTCTCATCAGTAGAAATTTCTTCCTTGAGGGTTATCCATAAACGTGTCACTTAATGTAAATCACCACTTACAAGACTGAAATCTGGCATCTGGAAGAACACCGGTAAGGTCAGAGATGCCAGAGCTAATGGCATCTTCCTAATATCTAGATCAATCACTCGGTTCCCGAACAGCACCGTTAGGAGGGTTGCTGGAGGTTGTTAAATGTGGGCTAGTGTGGAGCAATAGATGAGTATCTGCTATCTACAATGGTCATAAGAACAGTTGCTAGAGACATTGGGGCTTTTTCATTTTAAAGAGGAAAAAATAAAATATAACAAGAGCAAAGCCAAAAACAAAGCAACATAAAATAAAAATGGTTCAGAATTTGAAAATAATAGTATTAAATTAGCAATGGTTGTTGTATTATATATTCTTTTTATCAAAATTTTGCTCAAGCTACCAGATCTAGGCATGCAACATTGATTAAGCAATAAAAACATTGACTCTTCTTTCCATAAACCTTGCAATTTTTCCTTGTTCTTTTTCAAGGAGTATAGAAAAATAATAGATAAGACATCAGAAATGACACACAGTTTTTAAAAAAGCAAGATGAAAGAATTCAACAGCGGTTGTTATATTGCACATTACTGTCTTCAGTGTATTTACTCAGATTACAGACACTGGTGAATAAAGTTAGGTAAAGTAAAAATTTTAAGTACCAACTCTACCTTCAAAAAAACTGACAGAAATTAGTAGTACCATCACTTCATCTATCCTGGGTATATTTACATGGCCCCACCCCCAAGCCCCAGGCCTTTACGAGTTTTCTAGATGTTAGATCCTGTTCTACCTCACTGGCCTTTCACCATAGCCTTGTGAAGTCGGGGCTGTGAGCCCCCTTTCATAGCTGAGGAAGCCAAAGCATTCACTGGGCTGCTGGGGCTGGAGGCTGGGGCTGGTGTCTGAGCCCATCGGGCTTGAGGCCTGTCCTGCGGTGTCACCCTCGAGGGCACCACCTTCCCTGAATTCTCCCCGCACTGTGGCGGCCACATGGAGGTCTGATGTGCTAGGCTAAAGTGGAAGTAAAGAGAGTGCTGTTGTTAGTCTCCAGCCTTTTTTCCTGCCTTGCCTCCTTCGCTATCTCAATTTTCCTTGTGTTCAGTTTCTTTCCACTCTACCATACCCGTTGTTCCTTTCAGATTTTATTTACTCTTCCAGGTTCCCACACTTGGGAGAGAACATGGTGTTGACAAATAAGTGGCTGATTTATTTCACTTAGGAGTAGAACTTCTAGCTGCGTCCACTGAGCTACAGAAGCCTGAAGTCTATCTTTCCTTATAGCTGCCCAGTGCTCCATTGTATAAAAATACCATGTCATTTTGATCTATTCCTCAGTTGACAGGCATTTGAGTTGTTTCCGAAACTTAGCTGTGACAAGTTGTCCTGCTATAGACATGGGTGTACATATATCACTGTGGCATGATGTTTTCTATTCTTCTGTTACAATACCCAGGAGGGGACTAGCTGGCTTGAACAGAACTTTTATTCATATATTTTTGAAAAGTCTCTACACTGATTTCCATAGCGTTTGTACCAGTCTAAGCTCCCACCAACCATGGAAAAGGAGATCCTTTTTGCCCATAGCCTCTCCTGAATTTGTTATAAGTTTATTCCTTCATGATAGGCATTCTCAGTGTTGTTTAGTCTACATTTCTTGAATTACCAGTGCCTCTCCTGAATTTGTTATAAGTTTATTCCTTCATGATAGGCATTCTCAGTGTTGTTTAGTCTACATTTCTTGAATTACCAGTGCTGTGGAAGGATTTTCAGGGGTATTTTGTTTTGTTTTGTTTTATTACATGATTCACAGTCTCAATGTCTCACACGTATACTTTTTACCTTTAAAATATATTAATGAAGTGACTATTACTATTAATTCCACTTTACATATGAGGAAACCAAGGAAATTAGGGCTTGGAATAAATTTTTGAGGATGTGTCAGCTTGTGTGTGAAAGGGCTGGGATTTGGATCCATATTTGTTTGATGAAAAAAATCTGAATTAAGCAAGAATGAAACATGATCATTGGCTTGCCAGACTTTGTTGCACAAGAAAAGTGTTGGAAATATAAGACAAAATGCAAAGCCAATTGTAAAATTCCTATCGTTCAACAGAAAATGGAATAATTGAGGTCAGTGGAGAATCTGGGAAAATCTTGCATTTCAATGAAGACAGTTATACTTTTCATAACACATTTTTGGTGTACACCTTAATCACAACTGTGTTTTGGAAATAGTATTAGTTACCCTTAAAATGGTACTTTTTTTTTTCTTTTTCTTTCTTTTTTTTTTTTTTTCTTTTTGAGACAGGGTCTCACTATGCAGTTCAGGCTGGGCTTGAGCTCACTTTTGTAGCCCAGGCCGGTCTCGAACTCACACTGATCCTCCTGCCTCAGCCTCCCAAGTGCACCACCACACCCGGCTTAAAATGGTACTTAAAGATGCCTAATGTTGTGTTTTTAAAATGCACATGGATCAACTCCCCATAAATAACATAATCATTATGTACTCCATACATGGACTAATAAAAAGTAACATATGAGCCAGATATGGTGGCACATACCTGAGTCAGGAGGACAGCCATGAAATCAAAGCCAGCCTGGGGTACACAGTGAGACCCTGTCTCAAAAAAAAAGAAAAAGAAAATAATTTAAAATGATGTCAAAACCCTTGCTTTGGTGATATGATGGTTCACATGGTGGAGGGAGACAGTACGAATAATTTTCTTAGCACAATGAGTGATGAGTTGGCGATGTTCTGTACATAACGGCTCCTGTATGAATGGGCTAACAAAAGGTGGAATGAGCTTTATACTTGCGAGAATAAGAGAATGTCAAGACAATAAAGGTCAATCAGCATGGTCAGTGGGCACGTTTGGTACTACAGAGTGATTATAGCCTACACACCACAAGAGCGTGTGGAAGGACATGTGCAGAAAGTAGTGATCTACTCAGAGGAATCTCTATGTTAGTTGGGAGAACTTGGATTTTATGAATTTTCAAACAAACAGCTAAGTATTGACTGGGGTGATGTGGGAAACTATGGTGTCAGAAAGATGACTAAGTCTAACGCATGCTTTGCTGCAGAGCAAGCTCAGCGAGGAATATGTTATGGTTCTTCTCCACTAGTACACACGAGGCAGGAAATTACGTCATCAGTGAAAGGAAGAAGGTGGCAGACAGTAGAGGGAGAAAACATGGAAGCAAGGCTGTGAACGTTCATGAGCGGACTGGACCTGAGTCTTAAGATAGGGAGGAATCAAAGAGGACTAAGGCTTGATGCTTGAGGACTGACCTTGGCTGAGAAAGGGAGGTCCTCCTTTAGAATGAAATCATGTCCACACAGTTCTTTTACTGAAACAGTGAGGACATTTTAGAACAACCTTCATTATGTAAATGGCATGCCCCCTTCTTGTCACCTGCCATCATGTTTTGGCTTTAAACACACATGCAAAGTTGATGTTATAATTTATATTTTAGAGATCAGAAAACCCAGCGGTGCAGCATCTTTAAGAATGCACAACAGAAAAGCCTGGAAGCAGTGTAGGAAGTTTCACTTTCATGCCCACTAGTATTACCTTGCTCCACTGTGAATCTCAAAAAAGAAACGGGGAACATTTGAAGGTATTTTGTTCACCATAGCACTGTGTAAATGAGCTCAAGTGATGAGCCTGGGGACAAAAATGAAGATTTGAAGGGGGTTGGTGAGGTAGCTCAGTGGTCTAAAGCACCTGCTTAGGAAAGCTTACCCAAGAGCACGGGGACCTCATTTTGATCCACAGCACCACAGGCCGTGCCAGCTCTGACACCCCAGGATGGGGTGAGCCAGCCACAGAAAAGAGAGAGAGAGAGAGAGAGAGAAAGAGAGAGAGGAGTTGCAACTTTAAAGAGTTCTTCCAAAAGTGTAATTGACATAATTAATGACTCTGACATTAATCTATTACTTCATTTATGTATTGCTTCACAATTTAAGATATTATTTATAAAATAAGTAGCCACAGGTTTTTGACAATTCCAGTCTACATAAAATGTAGTAATAGAAAGATATGAAAGAGTAAAATTATTTGCACGTTATTCAATTCTGTTGTGGCACAAAGCTCAAGAATATATAAGAAAATATATAAGTAAAAAGAAAATCAAATAGCAACAGGGAAAACGCATGCCAAGCAACATCTCCCTGCCTTCTCATGCTACGCAGCACAAACGATCAATAATGCAAGAGGCAGGAAAGCACAATCTTCACAATTAACTAAATCAATCAGAAATGACATGGTGATTAGAATATAATGTCAGGAAGAATCACAGAGTTTTTGTAATTGTACGTTTATATGTAAAGGTCAGCAGACACCAACAATACCAGTAAACACAATGGAAATTCGACAGATGAAAGCTATCATGTCTGAGATGGAAAATGTTCTCAATTAAATTAAAGACAGATTAAACATTGTAGAAGAAAATATTAGTGAGATTAAAAATACAACAATAAATTTGTTTAAAATTAAGTAGAAAGCAAAGGTTACAGTAAATACAATCAGAATATTTGTTATATGAGAGACATTTAGTACCCAAATAGATTTGTAATTAAAGTCAATGTGTAATGTCCCAAATGGATAGACACATAAGTACAAAAGGCTCCCTGAACCCCACACCTGCCAGCCAAATAGCTCATCACATTAAAGAACCTGCAAACATGGGCAGAGACCAGGGGTTCCATCCCTGGGCATGAATTGCCCTCCTGCCACCAGGGCTCACGGAAATGGTAATTGAGACTAGGTGTAATGGCACACGCTTGTGTTAGGCTGTAAACAGGCAGGTCACTATGAGTGCAATCTAGTAGTGGTGAGAACCTGAACACCATGTAGACCTTGCCCTAAAATACAAAAAAAGAAGGAGAAGGAGGAAGAGGAAGAGGAGGAGAAAAGGGAGGAGGAGAAGGAGAAAAGGAGAAGGAGGAGGAGGAGGAGGAGGAGGAGGAAGAAGAAAAAGAAGAACAACAACAACAAGAAGTCAAAGGTGAACCCCACACCTGTGAAGCATTAAGAAAAATGATGTAAATGCATACAATTAAGTTAATTAAAAGCAGCAATAATAAAATATTGATTAGAAAAAAAAGTAAAGATATATAGAAGCAACAGTGTAAGGATGTTGACATATTTTTTTCAGAGACCATGTCAATGACAGAAAATAAAACACTGTATTCATATAATACAAAAAAGAATAAAAGAAAAATAAAACAGCAAACTAAGGCCTCCAAACTGAACAAAAGTTAAATTTCAAACTCAAGGTTTGATGTCATTTTAGTTTGCAAAGTGAAAAATATTTAATTATAATAAAAGTTTCTGGGCTGGGGAGATAACTCAGGGCACAAGTACCTGCCTGGCAAGTGCAAGGTCCTGAGTTTGATCCTGGATTCTGAAACAAAAAGGCTGATCTTTCAAACACAAAGAAGAGAACAACAAATAAAAATGTAAAATTTTGCAAAGGTAAATTTGCACAGCTAAATTGATGTTATAATTTCCATTTCTGAGACCGTAAGATCAAATGGTCCATAGGTAAAACGACAAAATCTTTTTCTTATTTAAACTTTTAAAGGGTAAATGTATCTATATGATCAAAGAATATGACACCAGTGAAACTTTTAACATGTGTAGTAATAAAATGAATGAAGGGCATAAAAACAAAGGCCAGGGAGGTAAAAGGCAAAGAATCCAACACCAAGGTTCTGTACGTGAAGTAGTATCACTTCACTTGACGTCAGGCTGCAATAAATTATATATTACAAAGCCTAAGGGAACTCCTGTAATAATAAATAATTATTGCAAATAATCCAATGCTTTAAATATTAATGTGCAAAAGACACAGTTTCCATATGCATAAAGAACCTTTGCAAAGCAATGTGGAAAATTTTACAATTATGAATCGAGTTTCATGTGAACTTCTCTCAAGCAGAGAGGCTGTGAGTAAGGGTGTTATAGATTGAAGCATTATGGACCAACTTGGTATATTGACCTCAATGAAACATAACTCAGCTACAAGCCATAGGATACGTGCTTTTCTGCATTGATCCATATTTTAGGCCACAAAGCAAGGCACTGCATGTCTCAAATAATTCGTGTCATAAAGGATTATATTATCTAACCACCAAGAAAGTAGATCGAAACTCAGTTATGTCCAGCTTAGTGGAATTTTCTGGTACTTGGAAACTAATGGCAAGTTGGCCCGTCCCATGAGTCAAAATGAAATCAAAAGAGATATGGGGCAAGGTTGTAAGTTAAATAAAAATGAAAACATTCCCAACATAGTTGGTGGGATATGCTAGGACAGTAACTATAGCACCACAGACATGTACCAGAGAAGAAACTTAGTCCCAGATAAATACTCCAAAACTCAAGAAATTAGATAATGAGATGTAAAGGAAATCATAGAAAAAAATTCTAAAATGAGAGAATGAATCAATAAAGTAGAAACAAGTACATATTAATTTTTTCTTTTTCTTTTAAAATTATGTAAAGTATCTGAAAAAATTTGATCTCAAACAACATAAATCTGCATAAACTCTCACAGAAAATTAGAAAGGAATAAAATCTTCTCCGAAGCATCAGTGTTTTAAGCGCTCAAAAATTCCTCAATTATAAACAGAGAGAGAGTTATGGAACTGAGCAAATCTCAGCAAATTAACTCCAAAGCTATAAAAAAGACACATTACAATTTGAATGCTGAGGGGAATCCTAGAAATTCAGGAATAGTTTAACAAAAAATAATGTGTTTGTCATATTAATATGATCAATAAATACATAAGAAACACAACAGAACAAAAATTGATAGACTCTAACATCCGCTAATATTAAAGCACATATATAAGTAAAACAGTTCCTTTTGATAGAAGCCCACTCAAAAATTCTGGATGGAAAATAATATGAAGGTGAGAAAGAGAGGCCTGAATCGATAGCTCAGTGATCTAACTGCCTGCCTGGCAAGTACAAGGACTGGGGTACTGTATGCCATGCTGGCCCCGGACCTGGCTGACCACAAAACTGGGCATGGTGGCGCATGCCTGTAATACGAGTGCTGTGGAGGCTGAGACAGGAGGATCACCACAAATCAGTCCACGCTGACTAGTGAGACCCTTTACCAAATACATTTTAAATAATTGTACAATATATGATTGATACTACAAACTTATTATGATTTCAGAAAATTATTTAAAATGCCAGCATCTTTTTCATATTTAGTATAGGGTCTATAGGGCCTCACTGCACAGATTGAACTTTTGATTCTGTTTTCAGCTTCTCAAGTCATGGGATTACAAGTATGCACCACCATGCCCAGTCTCAGAAATGCAAGCACCTTTAAATACTATTTGCAATATAGGAGTATGCAAATGTTATCATTAAAGCTGACAAGAACAAAAAAATAATTTAGAATTGAAATCCATAAAATTTGCCTAAGTAAAAGCATATTTGAAGGAAAGCCATCCCACATTCATGAGTTTAATGACACATGATTAAGATGAAATTTCCCTTCAGCAGATCTAAAGCCTCTATGCAATTGCAGTCAAAATTGTAACAATGATGTTTTTAGAAATTTATGATCAATTCTAAAATTCATTCTGAGACATAGAAGACCTAGAACAGTCAAAACAGGCTTAAAGTAAATCAGCTCAATTTCCATAGAAATTGGTAAAGTATAGTAGTCAGGAGATAACGGCATTAGTGTGAAGACAAAGGAAGAGGCCCTCAACTGCACAGGTAATTTCTCACAGAAACTTTTGAAGTGACAGGATCTTCATTACATTGCCAGTGACAATGGATTTTGGTGTCACATTTATGAACAAGTTCACGTTGGGCATCCATAAAGCTCTCAACAGTATATCCCCTCATAGAAAGGAAGCTAATAGATACAGCGGGGCTCTTGCATCCTTCCTCCGCATCTGCTTCCCCTTCCATGGTCTTCCCTGCCGTCCATGCTTTCGGTCCATCGCCCTCCTCATTTTCCCTCCTTCCTTGATCCTTCTCTTCCTAACTCCATAAGCTGGCTCCTGAACAGCAGAGACCAGGGACAGTTTTCCTCTGAATCCCGACCTGCTAGCCAGACCTTGGTGGCAACATGCAATGAGCTCAGTCTTTGGAGGCTAGATGAAAGTATTTTATGTTCCATCTCTGTCCCTTTCCACCTGTGTCATTTGAAGAAAGCCAGGTATTCCCTCTGAGCCTCACTTTCCTCATCTGCAAAACAAGGATAATTACAGCTTTTCTGCAAAGACAATGTATAGACTAAAATTAAGTAATATATAATTTGAAGCCAGAGTCCTTATCTCTTTGAGATTTAATTTTCTCAACTGAAAAAAGAAAAAAAAAAGTCTGAGAAAATTAGAGCCACTCTCCTAAGGCTCATACAAGGATTAAATATAGCTAATGCATGTTAACTCTTCTGGCACTTAATACTGAATATGATAATGTCCCTTCTTCTTTTTAGGAAAGGGCCTTTTCATCTCTCCTTTGTGCAGAACGTGCAATTATAGCTCTAATACTGTAAGAGTTGAAAGACATCTTAGAGATAATTTAGTTTCAAAGCTCTTATTTCTACATTGCTAGAATACTAAGGTCCAAAAACCCGCAGAGGAAATGAGAGCATTGAAAACTGCCTGAGAAATCATGCAGCTCCAGAAAGCACTGTAGTTTTGTGCCTTGAATTGTGAAAAATTAAGTAGAAGCATCCTCGGGCTTCTGACAGGTGGGCCATCCCGGCTGATTTTCCGGGGAACTGGCAGTCACCTGGGCTGCTTCGCCTGCCGCTGCTCACCATGAGACGCCAACTGGCATCTCCTGCTGCTCCTTTCCAGCCTGACTGCTCAGAGTAATGAGCCCTAACTGGAAACCCCAAGTTTTTCCACTCCTAACTTCTTATTTATGCCTTTGCCGAAGCCGCCTTCTGTCGATAGACATCAAGCTGAGAGCCACCCTTGCCAGGCAGCTCAGCCGAGCCTTGCATTCTTTTAAGCTTTGCATTTTTAAGAACATCATTTCACCAGACATTGAACAGATCTCTGACTGGGCTGAATAAATTGTCAGAACAGAGTTGAAATATGGCACAATCCAATCACACCAGCTGTGGGACCCTTCCTGAGGAGAACAGTGAATTCGCTTTCAGGAGGAATCCAGAGCGGCACTGCCCAGAAGCTGGCCTGTCTCCTTTCTCCTGGACAGGCTTTGCATCACCCGTGGGGTTTCTCCTAATTAGCATCACAGAGGCATCTCTGGTGCTTCCTAGTCCTGTGGGGCACACCCTCTTCCTGAGCTAACTCGCTATTCCTGGGCATTTCTTCAGCATCAGCACCGCAAGCATGGAAAACGAAGATATAAAACTGTGATGGGGAAAATGAGAGGGGAGAAACTGCAATGGAAGAGACACGGAGCCTGTCCGGGCCAACTCTGGCCTGAGGACCACAGCCCTTCAGCTCCTTTAGCCATCAACATGGCTTTCGGAATCCATTATTTCTGATCCATGGATGAGCAAAATGAGACACTGAATGGTGGCAATTTGTCAAAAGACAGCAAATCTGGTGAGGATGAAATTATACTACATGAATATATATTAACTGTTAAATATGTTTATTAGATATCAAAGTAGCTAAATATTATCTGAGACAAATACATGTGCAAAACTGCTCATATTTAAATTATCTTTTAATGTATTATGCTTATAATTATGTAGATTATTAGCAACTAGACTGACTTCTACTAATATGATAGTGTGGTGCTTCTGTTTAAAAATTCTGAACTCCCTGCCCTCTCCTTCACTTTACATTCATGATTGCTTAATGAGATCAAAATTATATTAAGTAATGCCCAATACAGGTACTACCAGCGAACATTTTAAATATGATTCAAAAACAGAAATTCCTATTAATTGGCATAACTAACTTTGAGAGATTACTCATTATTTAGCCAATCCAGGCTGACTTAATTTATTTTTAGCAAAGAATGAGAGCATCTAGTCTTTTCTTACAACTTAAAATGAAGATGAAGAAGTGAAAATGCTGTAGAACATAGACACAATTGTTTCTAACATGGGCAATGGACCCTTTGCAGAGTTCAAGCCATCTTGGTTACTCTGCAGTGAGTGCCTGGGCTAAGATAGCTATTGTATTCTGTCTCTATTTCCACATCTTCTTGTTTAACCTTTTACCTCCTTCAAAGTGCTATGAAGTTACTTCTCTCATATTCCCATGAAAAATTCTTCAACACTAAGCAGCAGTAAGTGTAGAATCCATTCATCCTAGAAGTGCTTTTTCCCTTTGTGTTTAGCTAATATTAATGGCTGCAGTATTTCAGCTAGGATCAAATTTATGTTAAGAACGGGATAAGAGTTGCTGGGGAGATAGCTCAGCAGCAAAGAAGCCTCATAAGCACAAGGTCCTGAGTTCAATCCCTGGTACAGCATAAAGAAAACAAAGCAAAGATTGGCATAAGACTGTTAAAAAATGGTTACAGATTTTTCCTCCCTTCCACAACCTTTGGAAATGTCCTTACATAGGAGTGATGGGATGGCCTCACACATTTCCTCTGCTGCTTAGACATCAGCAAGTGCCTCCAGGAAACAACTTACACATCAGACCTGCATATATGAGTGCTTGCTACTTACAGGACCCTGCTATCAATTTCAGGCAAAGATCCAATTTCCGGATGGAATCAAAAGCATGAAGTGACTCAGAAGTATCTGTGGGCCTGAGCTCATTCTTGGTCAGTCATCTCCAGCTTACTGTGGGGTACTTAAAACAGACAAACAAATCTGGAAAGATCTTCTCTACCATCCCAGCCTGCATGAACTTCCCAGATGTTGCAAGGAATCTGAAGTTTGTAAAAGGGGACTGTCTTAGTTGCTCTTCTCTCATTGCTGGGACAAATACCCGACATCCAAAATGAAGGAAGCAAAGGTTTATTCAGCTCACAGTTACTGGAGGTTTCATTCCATATTTGGTTGGCACCAAGTCTGAGGGGAGCAGGGCACAGATCATCCAGTTCATGATGGTGAGACAGCAATGAAATGGTGAAAGAGGCAACCGACCAACCAGGGCAACAAAGAGCAACAGAGAGAGAGAGAGAGAGAGAGAGAGAGAGAATCTGTTTTTTTTTCTTTTTTTTTTTTTTTTTGTCTCTCTTATCATGCATCCAGGCTATCTTCCCAGGCTGGGGAAGGTACAAATACCCATAATCCCAGCAGTACTAAGACACATAATCACAGAAGTACTGAGACACATAACCAATAGATCAGGAGTTAGTGTCAAACTCTAGAAGTCCCCTGCATGAGGCTTTGGGGGGACAACTAAGCATAAACCATAATATTCTGCCCTTGGACCCCTAAAGTCTCGTGCAGATCCCTTTCTGCAAAGGACATTTTCATGCATCTTCAAGAGTTGCCAAAATCCCAACAGTTTCACCATTGCTAAAAAGTCCAAGTCCCAAGTCTCCTCCAAGTTGCAAGGCAAAATTTTAACTATGAACTCCTATACAAAAGAAAAGTTAAATATATCCAACATTCAAAAGTGCAAGATAAACATTACCAGTCCAAAAGTTATAAACAACATGGGAATACAAAACACTGGTACCAACACAAGTCCAAAATCCAACAGGGTGAACATTAAATCCTACAGTTCCAACTGGAACATCTGAAGCAGTCTGCACTGGGTTGTAAGCTCTGAAGGTCTTACATAGCTCTGCCCCTATGGTACTCTTGAGAGTAGCTCCCATGACCCCCCAAAGCCTCATGCAGGGGACTTCTAGAGTTTGACACTAACTCCTGATCTATTGGTTATGTGTCTCAGTACTTCTGCGATTATGTGTCTTAGGTCAGCTTTGCTCCCTCTTTGCAGTTTCCCTTAAACAATCCACGTTTCTGGTTTTTCCCTACTTCTGGGGTTTCCACTAAACTGGCTTTTCACTCTCTGTTTCACACACTGCCCTCTCAGGGACACAGTGCCTGGCCTCCCAGGCCTTCTTCTGAAATAGAGGTGGAAGCTTTCCTAACCTAACAACTCCTGCATTCAAAATGCACCTAAAACCAGTGCCACGTGGATGATGCCAAGGTCTGCATCCAGTAGCCAGGCTTTCTTCTCTCTCTGCTGTATGAGTTGAGTGCCTGGATTGATGAACACTCTTACCCTGATTCCAGGGAACAAATTCTCCATGCCAACGCCATTTTGGAATATGGTGTGGTCACTACTGCCATTCTGGAACTTAGGTCTCTGCAGCTTTCTTCCTAAGGCAAAGTCTCTCTCCCTTGCAATTCTGAGGCTGCAAATGATGGAGACCTGCTGCTTCCTGTGATGCCCTCAAGCCATCTTTTTTATTCTCTTGTTCCTTCCCAGCTATAATAGAGATCCAGTCCACAACTTCAGTAGAGCTTTTTTTCTTGCCAAACTCACAATATTTTAAATCATCCTGTTTGGCTCTTTGCTCTTGATTTTCAACATAAATCTGGCTAAAAGCCCCTAATAACAACCATGTCATCTCCGCAATAGTTTGCTGCTTTGAAACATCTTTTGAAAGATTAATCAGTCTGCCATGCTTAATCTCAGTCTTAGACAAAGTCTCTGGGCACGAACAAAATTCAGACAGACTTTCAGCCAAGCCATAGTATAAATCATCTGCAGTCCAACAACCAATGCTTTCCTTCTTCCCAGCAGAAACCGCTCCAAGCTGATCTTTACAGGCAGGCCTTCTGCCCTTTTTCTGGGCTGACCTCTGCTCAGAATCTCCCCTACAGAACAGCCACAGCTGTTTCAGCTCCTCACAAGTAGATGACCACTCTGAACCTCTTCTATCTCTGCCCATAAACCATTCTTCATAGGCAGGCTTCCAGACAGTCTTCTGATCTGAGCTCTGACCAGAATCTCCCCTACAGAGCAGCCCAAGCTATTCCAGTTCTTTGTAAGCAGACAACCTCTCCAAACCATCCCTATCTCTTCTCACAAGCCATTTCCAAAACCTTGTAAACTACATGGTCAAGTTAGTCCCATCAAATATCCCACTCTTGGTACCAAATTCTGTCTTAGTTGCTCTTCTCTTATTGCTGGGACAAATACAAATACACCCAAAATGAAGCAAGGAAAAGTGTGTTTAACTCACAATTACTGGATGTTTCAATCTGTACTCAGCCGGCTCCATGGCAGACTGGCACTTGGCAGAGAACAGCAGTTCATAGCAGAAGAACAACTGCAATGGCAGCAACAAAGAGGGAGTCTATTTCCCTGTCTCTCTTACATTATACCCAGGCTCTGTGCCTCAGGATATCTGCCCCAGACCACACCCAGAAGTACTAAGATCCATAATCCCAGCAGTACTAAGACACATAATTCCAATGGATCATGAGTTATTGTCAAGCTCTAGCAGTCCCCACCCCAGGAGTGCATGAGACCTCGGAGGGACAACTAGACACAATTCACAACAGGGATCAATGCTCTAACCAGTACAAAAATTTAACACTCCAGGAAACACATGCTACTAAAGAACACTTGCATTCTGAAGCTCTCGCAAACTTTCTGCGCAAATATACAAGCCTGCTGGTCTTCTCTAAGAAATTCTTAGACATCCTAAGGTGAGTATTAAATTAGCTAATGCCAGTTCTCATGTATCATCAGCGGTACTGAAATGTAGATCACTGTACATGGAAGGACTGATGCCTACTTGTGATTTTTATTTTTCTATGCATGTTTCCACAAAGCCTTTGAATTCAAAATAAGGAATTGATCACATGGATTTACCCAGCTATAGAGCCCAATCAGTTTTGTGTGCTTGTATATATGTATAGTACAAATATACACAGACACACACGCGCACACACACGCGTACACACACACACAGCAGACTCTCATTTTGTTGCTCAGATTAGTTTCAAACTCATGGGCTTTATAATCCTCCTGCTTCACTCTCCTGAGTAACGTGCACACCTTTGTGCCCAAGTCTGTTTATATATTATGTGGAAATATGTAAATGTTTTCACCATATGTATGTGACTTGGGATGATACCTCAGAATTTAGTTCTTTGGTTCATCATTAATTTATTAGGTAGTGCTTAAAAGATGCCTCAAACCAGCAAAATGTCACCTCTTAGAGAAGTTACTGAGTTGCTACTAAGCTAAGTTTAAGCAATAACTTGTTTTTCTGTGTTGTACAGGGCAGACTATGTAAGCATTGTGCCTACGTTCTATTCCAGTTTCAGTTCTGGAAATGCAGCCACCACAGTTAGCATGAAACATCTCACAGGCAGCACTGTGGTGAGAGGAGGAGACTGTCAGGCCCGAGCCAGCATCACCCTGCGCAATCACTCAACACCTCTAAGTAAACACCTCTGAGGGCTGTTCTGAGGATGCACTATACAGTGCTTACTAAGCACGGGCATGTGCACACTGCTGTCAGTGATTGGTGACGTGTCTGCTCTCTCTCACACACCTTTATTCACTTAGAGACATTCACTGCAAGCCAGAAGATTGGGGGAAAAGAATCAGCTCAGGGGCTCATCACCAGCAACCTTGATTCCTTTCCTCTCGCTGCTCAGATGAAGCTTGATTTGGGCTCTTCTTCTCACCTGTAGTCTCTGCCCAAGATGTGGGTCTTCCCGTGGACTCACGCATTCAGTACAGCAGCTAGCAGCGCAGGGTCTGAAATCACATGCTTGGCTTGACTGACTGATTTTGAAATTCGAAAAGATTTTTTGTTAGTACCCACAGGAAGTGCATAATAGTCACACCCCTGGGTGGAGTCAGTGCACACACAACACGTCTCACCCCTCCTGCATCCCCTCATCCCTCTCATCCCTCTGTCTCTTGATTCCCCTTCCATTTGGAAACCACCTTGGTCACTACTTCCAAGTATTCATGCAGAATTTTAAGTCTTAGAAGATTAAAATTCCAAATGTTGAAATACTGACATGAGTTGATTCATTCATTACACAACTCTGAGCAAATTGATTAAAATATCCGAGACACGCTCCTCTTCTATAAAATGAAGGAAGCGATGTTTCCCTGTGCTATATCTTAGTAAGTGAAACTAACGTATCTAGTTAACATGGCTATCTTAAACAAAAGTTTACATTGAATATGTATATATATATATATATGTGTGTGTGTGTGTGTATCTGTGTGTGTGTATCAGATTTTATTTTAAAGACTAAAAAAAGCAAAATCAAAGCCAGAAATAGAGTACTGTACAATACATATAGCACAGATTTTCTAAACAAGAAAAGTAAATTAACAATGGTTGTTACATTACTTATTTTGATCATAGTATATTTTACTCAGGTTTACAGATAAAGGTTGCAAGATTAAACAAATAATTAAACACTAAGGCTTGCTTTCAATAAACCTTAATTTTCTCCTGTCCTTTTTGCTTTTTTTATTTTTAAATTTACTTTAAAGAGAGTATAATCATAACTGATAAAACAGTAGAAATAGTACACATTTAGAAGCGCTAGATAATAGGTACTCAACTGTGTTTATTGTTATTTGTAGCTGTTTTAACTTTGTCAAAAGAAATATTGATTTCTATATCGCTTCCTACAATCTGTACTACCACAGCATATTTTAAAATACATTTTCTTATGTGTATTTAAAGTAGACAACATGATATTATGAAAGAAAAATAAATAAAAAGCATAGCTGGCTGGCAAGGCTAAAATCACCATGCACTGAAAAATTACACAATGAACATGATTATAAGCAGGTTCCTGAGTGATGCTGATAAGGACAATTACAGAATACGTCAGAGCTCCTGTGAGCTGTGCTTCCAAAGCCATCTGGATTGCATTATTCTTCTACTCTTACTTATTATTCTAATTTTTGCAATAATTACTTCCAATAGTACTTTGTTTAGAAAATGTGCAGTTTAAGGAGATACGCATCGATTTATATTCATGTTTTTTGCTGGATATGTCAAATTAGATGATGTTGCCCCACCTTGTGCCTTAGTCTATCATCTATGGAGCATGCTTAATAAAAGATAGCTGGGACTGTCACTGAGGAAAAGTCAACATAAAGTTGTCTGGCACTGATACTTTCAATATGTGTGACAGACGTTAAATATTACTTGTATCTATTTTAAATATGTAACAGTTTGGAAAATTTTAAGAATGTGGTAGTAAATTGAGAAAATTTTATTATAATGATGAAAATGTTCACAGGTATCATGTGGAGCATGACTTCTAGGAGCAAAATCAATTTGGTAGTAGGAATGACTATTGTCATAGCAACTGTAACTTAGCAACAAGAAAAGGGGATTAAAATAGTTTTACTGCTATCATGATGCTGCCAGCTTTATATTTTTATTTGGTAACATTTAAAGATCTCTATTTACTACCCAGATCAGGGTAATTGTTGGTTATATGACAGTACTGCTTGCTCTCATGCTGATTTGTTTCCTGTATTGCAGCCTGATTTTATTTCGGTGATAGGAATCCTACAATACTTATATAGTAATGGCACTCAGTGGCCCCTTTCTAGTAACAGCTAAATATTCTATATTATAGAAAAATGTAAATCTTGGAAAACAAGGAGCAAGTTCTTTAAATTAAAGATCAGGGCATTGAAGGTCAAAGGTTATTGGAAAGTGTATAGGTCATTCTGTCCTTGAAATAAAGAATAAAAGTTATTGAAGATTGTAAAGATGTTCAAAGACAGGCTTTCCTGCTTTCTAAATTTCTATTTCATTTTGATTTTTATTAATATACGCTCCTGCATTTTAATGTAGAATCCATTTAAACCTTGGTCTCTCTTCCTTTTTTTAAGTTCCAGTGTCACACAGTCTCTGATATTGGATAGTCATTAAGTTCTTCACTTTGGAAAATCTATTGTTTCTCAGGCTCACAACTGGGTTTTAGTTAGGCAGTGACTAGCAAGAATGCTCTAATTTTAATTCTGTAACTTTCTAAAATATCAAACAATGAAGTAGAGAAATTTTGCTTTCAACTATTAAAACTATTAAAACCAACTGGCTCTAGCATGTGTTAAATCCTAGACTTGACCTAAAACAAACAAACAGAGGATCGGGGGGGGCTTTTTTTTTTTTTTTTTTTTTTTTTTTTTTTTGCCTTTTTGAGACAGGGTCTCGCTATGCAGTTCAGGCTGGCCTTCAGCTCACTTTTGTAGCCCAGGCTGGTCTCAAAATCACACCAATCCTCCTGCCTCAGCCTCCCAAGTGCTAGGATTACAGGTGTGTGTGCCACCACACCCAGCTGTGGGGGCATTTTATTAAAAGTGTCAAAAAGTATATGAACTTATACAATTATTAACATGCCTTGAATGTGCATCATAGTGGAAATACCCTCATAAGCATTTTGCATACGTATCTGAACACATTTAATCTAACTACGTCATCAGATGGGCACTTATTATCCTCATATCATGAAATCATAAGATACTATAACTGTCACGATTTATAGACGAAGAAAACAAAACAGCAATTAGGAAACTTGCCCAAATGACACATCTGGGAAACATGGGAAGGACCCAGGTAGGCGAACGCCTGCGCCCCAGAGCGGGTGCCAAAGAGTAGTTCCTCTCCTTGGCGTGGCGTCTAATGATTCCCTCTCCTCTTCACTCAGGAAAATGTGATTTTCATGCTGAATAAAATTCGTCTCTTAGAACAGCATGTGCTGTGTGTGTGTGTCAGCCACGGCAGCTGAGGGACCTCTAGCTGTGGCTTGTTTCATTGTGCCCCAGCACCAACATGGCATCCCGAACTCTGGTCTCTGGAACCTCGGAAGTTTCCTGAAGTTACGCGATACTTCAGCAGCTGCCCTTCTCCTACAAGTTGATTCTTAAATAAAGATCACCAACCGTCATGAGCTCAGTAGGTCGGATACCAGTCCTCTTACTTTCGGCATATCTTTATCCTCAAAGAATGTATCCAATAACAAACCTTGACTGCAAAATGAATTGATTTTGAGTGATATGAATTTCAACCTGAGTCAAATTTTAATGGTGCTGTTTTCAGGCATGGGGAAGGGAACGAGGGCTTTATGTTAGCTACTGAGAGCCTGAGCTCCGCAGCCGACAAGCGGGCCTCCCAAGTCAGCCTTGAGAGTTACTTCTGTGTCAAGAAGCACAACCATCCTGACTGCATCCCTGCGCTTGATCACAGGCTGTTTCCATTCTCGGCATTTATCTTACCTTGGCTGAAGGGCTTGTTTCCTCTCTCTGTATTTTCAAGATTTTCATTTTGTCTACATCCAGCTCCTACCCAGAAACTTCTACGGTGTTTTTACCTCTCCTCCTATGATCTCATTACATCTCCATCTATGAAAAAGGAACTGCTGTGTAGATTGCAAATACAAATGTTTCCTGCGCAAGATTCCAGTAAATCTTGGTGATTCCATTAAATCTTCTAAATAGCCCCTCACAAGCCGAACCCTGTTTTCTCAGGGAAAATGACTTTCATTCCTTTTTTATTTCTTATAAATAAACATTTGATTTGTTTTTCACATAATAGCCTAAAGCTAAAACAATAGACAATTAGTTTGCTTTAAACCAAATTCATTAAAATTCACTGGCTAAGTTTCTCTACAGAGTATTTAGTAGAAGTGAATGTTTGGACATCGGCAGGCTTAACTTCAGAGATTTACTCTGTAATTGCTGGCCCACAATTACCTGTTCTCTGGCTTAACAGTGATTTAAAAATTGCAAATATGGAGGAAGTGATGACTTGAACTTGGAATTCTGCTACCCTCTGACTTTAATGAGACTCTTGTGTCAGAACTGTCAGTAGTTTATTATGCTGTGGATGGATGAGAACAAACACTTATAGATTATTTATGGTTTTTCTAGAGTGGGTATCAACAATCAATGGATGAATAAATTATCTCATCTAAGTTTTAGCGTGTGAAATATTTTCAGAATACGCTGGCTGAAAGTTATCAATATTTTGCCCAGAGGACTTGAGGGAGTGTGTTGGAATGAATCGTTCAGTCTTAGTTGGCTAAGCTGTTGGGCCCCTAGGGCGAGAATTCAAATGAGCTCCTAGCACGCCTGCCTTTCCTTCATTCTCTGTTGTTTTGTTTCTCCTTCTGGTCCTGGGAGCTGGACTCAAGACCTGGCAAGGCCTGGCAGCTACTGTGCCCTGCCGTTCCTTTCTTAAACACATCCTAGATTCTAAAAGCCACAGAATAATTAAAGCCTATGGGGCTGGGGAGATAGCGCAGCAGAATAAGCGCTTGCCTGGCAAGCACAAGGGCCTGAGCTCAACCCCCTGTTTTGCAAAAAAAAAAAAAAAAAAAAAAAAAAAAAAAAAAAAAAAAAAAAAAAAAAAAAAAAAAAA